>CAUYRH010122441.1:0-30173 GCA_963574655.1 Perodicticus potto | reverse complement strand
CCAACTCTCAGTTTTTTGAAGTTTCAAACACAGTAGCAATCTTGGATAATTTACTCAAATAAGCTTAACAATTATTTTTCAAAGCAAGGTATGGACCCTCAGTTTATTGGGGTTTTTTTATTAAATCATAATTGTGTACATAAAGCTTTAGGATTTTTAAAAATTCTTCTAGGGAGGCATCAATTACTATTCTGTCATAATATCCCTTATTTTATAATAATACTCCAGAACTATATTTAGTAATTCACAACTACTTTATTAATTACAGAAATTAGTTAAGACTAAGAATTGAAACCTTCTGATTCCTGCAGACTTCGACAAGGACAGCAAGAAATTAAATAATTTAACAAGAACACACAGAGCAGCATTTACTCATAACTCTATAAGTTAAGGTTAACTTTTTATTTACCATTTACACAGGACTGAAGTATCTGTGGTGCCTGAGAGTTGGCTGAATTCTCCACTAATCCCCATAACTGGTATTTGACAAGTCACTCACTGGTCACTCTTAGAACTATTCCTTCCTGCTCCTTCCTCTGCACTTCTTTCTTTCCTTCTTTACTTCCTGCATTGCTATTCACACATCTTTCATATATTCACATAGGAGAGTGGTTAACCACTGGGACCTCAAATTCTACTATTCAGCTAAACTTCTGAACGTCTCCTGTGTTAAAGGTAATGTTAGGTCCTGTGAGAGAGAGGGCATGGGTGTGATGTGCTCTGTCATATAATTAGTATCTAAACCAATTAACTGAGGTTCTGGAGGGAGTAGACAGTGAGCCCTCCAAAACGAATAATACTCCTTCATTCATTCCAAATAATGTAAGTTTTTTGCCACCTACCATATTATCTATAGGCTCACCTTTGTATAGATGTCAAAGATTAAAGACTGGGGTGGCGCCTATGGCTCATCAAGTAGGGTGCCGGCCCCATATACCAAAGGTGGCGGGTTCAAACCCGGCCTCGGCTGACCTGCAAAACAGAAAAATAGCTGGGCATTGTGGCAGGCGCCTATAGTCCCAGCTACTTGGGAGGCTGAGGCAAGAGAATCGCCTAAGCCCAGGAGTTGGAGGTTGCTATGAGCTGTGTGACGCCACGGCACTCTACCGAGGGCGATAAAGTGAGACTGTCTCTACAAAAAAAAAAAAAAGATTAAAGGCTGAATAGCACAGGCCCCACCTCCAGTAACATGCCTCTCATTGTATCTGACATGCAGAGTAGAGAAAGGAAGAAAGGGGAAGGGGGATAATATCAGAGGTGACCTTAGGACTCTCAGAAGGGAAAAAAGTAGTTGTCTGGTTTTATTTGTTTGGGATGCCAGGACCTTTAGTACCTAACTTTATTATAATATTATTATTCCTAAATATTAACAATTTAAGGCCTACAGAGTACACTGGGTATATCAGTCAAATAGCATCTATCATGAATATCTCATTGAGAGAGAGGAAGAGAGACTATGGTTTAGGGTAGAAAATTCTAAAGATTAGGTTTACAATAAGATAAGTGGATTAAGACCAGTGAAAACAATCAGTCCATACTGTAAGGCAATATAAATGCTAGATTGTGCAGTGCAGACCCTAGATCAGGAAGGCAAAGTCCCAGCTGAAATGCCACCTCCCAGCCTTGCCTCACCCATGTAGAAATCCACAGTTGATTCCAGCTCTTATTCCCACTGGGTTTAGAAGTGGCCTCCAAATCTCTGGCAGAACCCCCCAGGCAGTCATTTATAACTAATTTCAGCTTGTACTTAAGAGGAAATCAATTTGGCAATCCAGCTAGAAGATTTTATTTAAAAACACAATGAGAGAGTTGGCCTAGCATGGATGGTGAATCCAGTCCTCCCGCCTGTGAGCGCAGACAGGCGGGCCAAGAGCAGAGGGCAACAGTGGGGGCCTCACCCTCCACACGGGCCAGGAACAGGGTTGGAAGCAGGAGCTGGGAAAGTCGCCAACACACTAGAACTCAAACTCAAGGGGAAGTGGGTGTCTATTCCATAAAGAACGAAGTGCCTGTCCCATGCCACGCGGAAGTCCCAAATTTGCTCTTGAGAAATTGTGGAGAGGCAAGGAAACAGAAGTTGTGGAACTTGCTCCAGGCACTTCATCTCCCAGGGGCTGAGTCTAATTTGGGAGCTGTATTAGTTTCCTAGGACTGACGTCACAAAGTACCACAAACTGGGGGGATTAGAAACAACAAAACAGAAGTTCACTGTCTCACGGTTCTGGAGGCTGGGTCTGAAATTGGTGTCAGCCCGCCATGCTTCCCGGGGGGCAACCCTCTTTGCCTCTTCTAGGTTCTGGTGGTTTCCCAGCAACCTCAGCTGCCCCTTGTCTTGCTCCTGCATCACTGCAGCCTCTGCCTTCATGGCCACATGGTGTGTGCTGTCCTGCGCGGCTCGTCATCACTTAGCCGCCTTCTCATAATCGTATACAGACACCTGTCATGCTGGACTGGCTCACCCTCCCCCAGGAGGACCTCATCTGTGGTGACCCTATTTTCACATAAAACCACAGTCTAAGATGCAGGGATCAGGACTTCAGCATGTCTTTTTGGCGAGGACGTGATTCAACCTATAACAAGAGTTCAACTAGAAAACCCCTCAACATCTACCTTTTTTGTTTGTTTGGGATTCATTGAAGGTATGAAGAATTCGCTTGCACTGATTGCATTTGTTATGCAAAGTCCCTCTTACAATTGTGCCAAACACCATGACCCCCCCTTCCCCTCCCCACTCCTCTCTCCTTGCTCCCTCATTCCCCTGGCCCCCATCTTGAATTTATTTGAGTTTTTCTTTTATATGGGCATGTATTAGATCATCTACTGGATTCATATTAGAATTGAGTACATAGGATTCTATTTTTCCATTCTTGTGATACTTTACTAAGAAGAATGTGTTCCAACTCTACCCAGGTTAATATGAAAGAAGCAAAGTCTCCATCTCTTTTAATGGCTGAATAGTATTCCATGGTATACATATACCACAGCTTGTTAATCCCCTCCTGGTTTGGTGGGCATTTAGGGTGTTTCCACATTTTGGCAATTGTAAATTGAGCTACGATAAACAGTCTAGTGCAAATGTTCTTATGATAAAATGATTTTTTTTCTTCTGAGTAGATGCCCAGTAAAGGGATTACAGGACCAAATGGGAGATCTAATTTTAGTTCTTTGAGGATTCTCCATACATCCTTCCAAAAAGGTTATTTTACTTTGCAGTCCCACCAGCAGTCTAAAAGTGTTCCCCTCTCTCCACATCTATGCCAGCATCTGCAACTTTGAGAATCTGTGATGTGGGCTATTCTCACTGGCTGTAGGTGATATCTCAGGGTGGTTTTGATTTGCAGTTCTCTGATGATCAGGGATGATGAGCATTTTCTCAAATGTTTGTTAGCCATTCGTCTGTCTTCATCAAAGAAGGTTCTATTCATATCTCTTGCCCAGAGGTAGATGGGATTGTTTACTCTTTTTCATCGATTAATTTGAGTTCTCTATAGATTCTAGTTATCAACCTTTGTTATATTGATACCCTGAAAATATATTTTCCCATTCTGAATGTTGTCTTTTTGCTTTACTTGTTGTGTCCTTAGCTGTGCAGAAGCTTTTCAGCTTAATTAAGTCCCACTTGTTAATTTTTTAATGTCTACCATTTTTAACACCCAATGAACTGGATAAGATCCATTTTAAGAACTATCAGCTTCTGCTGACCAACTTTGGAGACACTGGAGTCACCACCTTCTGAAATTAGATATTCTATTTGGTTCCTCCTATACTGGACCTACATCTACCCAATTGTATTGATCCTACAACTTGAGCTTGCTCATAGCAGGCTTCCAGATATTTGAAGACAAGCAAAAGAGTCCAAGCTGTTTCTTTCACCAGCTGAGCATCCACAAATCATTTAGCCTTTCATGCTAATACTATTACAGCCACTCTGCCCCCACAGACTGCAGGTGGTCTTCCTTCTTAAATTGCGACATCAGTAACCAGGCGCAATACCCTGAAACACTCAGGCTGGACTCATAGTAATGCTGCTTTTGTTTAGAAACTAGAGACACCTGCTCTATCGTTTGCTCAGTCGTCAAGTCTTTCTCAAGTGTTCTGCCATTTACCGTCTCACTCATTCTCAACTAGGCAGCTGTCTTTTAGATAATTGGGATAACATAAAAGAAAATAAAGACCGACCAACTACCAATCACAGTGGAGAATCATCCAACGCTCACTCATCGCTCCTCCACCCTCAGGATATGACCTGGCAGGACAGGCTGCAGAGGGAAAGCTTTGATCCACAGCTCACAGTAGACAAAGAGAAAACCCATGGCGAGAGGTAGATGGGTTACTGAGCTCTGGAAGGAAGAAACTGATAGGAAACATGGAAAATGTGGAGATCTCAGAATGGAGAACAGAGACAAAATACAGGAGTTTGTGAAGGAAGAAGAGAGAGAGAGAGACAGTGAGAACTCACGCAACAGTGTGCCCATTGGCATGGGAGATGTCCTACCAGAACACTGGGAAAGTCTGGGCAGTGAGAACTCACCCTCCCGTGTGCCCACTGGCATGGGAGCTGTCCTACAGGGACCCTGGGAAAGTCTGGGCAGTGAGGCCTCTTGTTTCCTAAACAACCCGAAAGGACAACATGGCTCAAGCAGAGGCCAAAATATTCCTGTATCTGCATCTTTATAATTTGGATATATCAATAGTGATCTTGAATAAATTGTTACTTAAAATTTCTTTGAAGTCTCATTTGCAAATTCTCCTTAGCAGAAGTTATGGCACAGGCCATAGCAAGAAAGAGAATCCGTCAACCCCTAAGCCAGGCACCACCTCTGTCCATCGTGAGTATTAGAGATGATGTCATTACAGGCTACAGCAGCAAAGGGTTCCACCCACGGGCCAGAGCTTGACTGGAGAATAGATGAATTGCCTTCTCTCCCTCCCAAAATTACACTTGTACAGCTGAACCCTAAACTCCGTATAGTCATTGAGGGGTGCACACATTAGTTACAATCATAATTTATAATATGTTCCAGATATTGTAAAACCTGCCCAAGTCATGTTCTTGGTAGAGGCATCAGGGTCTCTGAGGGAGTGAAATAAACCCTTCATCCTTATCCTGTATACAAAGGTCAACAGATGAAAGAACCAACACATTCGCTCTATTTCTGATACAACCTAACCTGGAAGACCCAACCTGGTATGAGGACCCATGGATCTTCCTACTGCAGCCCATTCGTGGCTGGGCTTCCTCAGCCATCCAGGCAGCTCTGGGAAAGGCTGACCAAGGTCAGCACAGAGGAGCTGGGGAGGATTTCAGGGTGGAAACCAAGGTGAAGAACCCATAGATGAGCCTCCCATTGCCAGTTAATTCTTCCTAACTTGATGATGCAGAAAAGCATGCTCTTTCCTTTGTGGTGGAATGAGTTAAAGGAAAGAGAATAGATGAATATTGAGGGCAAAATTCCACCACACACACCAGAGAGGAAAAGGCTCTCCCCTCTGACAAGAAGCAGAACTTATCCACCACAGTATCTACATTATGAATGTGTCTAGTGAACTGTTGAGAGAAAAGGATATCAGCAATCAATTTATCTCGAGGATTTGGGAGAGGACAGAAAGAAAAAGAGAGTTGTGTCAGAAAGAAGGCAGAGTGGGAGGACTATATAGTATCTGTGCCCATACCATATCACCCAGCTTCCTGTTCTTAATTTGGGGAAGGGGAAGATTAAAAGAATAGCTTCCACTAAAAACTGTGAGCACTCAGGCACAGACAGCCCCACTGAGTAGCCAAGGGACAAAGCATAGCACAGACGTGGGAAGAGAACATCTCCCCACTTCAGTGTGGAACTCAGCATGGCTTTGCAGCAATGAGGCCTCCAGAGAACACAGCCCACTCTGGCTGAGAGACAGAAGAGGCAGTGACAGGTACAGAGAGCACTGGGCACAGGGCTAATGCTGATGTGTTCACCAGTCCCTTAGAGATAGAGAAGATAGCAATAGCTGACCAGTGAGGCAGAAGTTAGCTGCACATAAAAGGATTAATTTTTTGGACTCATATTATTTTTCTATTGCTCTGTAACAAATTACCACAAACTTAGTGATTTAACACAACACACATTTTTTTATACTTCCCAAAATGATTTACAGGTTCAGTGTAATTCTCCTCAAAATACCAATGCCATATTTCACAGATCTAAAGAAAACAATCCTAACCTTTATAAGGAACCCCTCCCCAAAAAGGAGCCTGAATAGCCAAAATAATGTTAAGCAAAAAGAACAAATCTGGACATATCACATTCTAAGACTTCAAATTATACTAAACGCTACTGCAACCAAAAACATCATGATACTTAAGACACATAGACCAAAAAACAGAATAGAAACCCCAGCAATAAAACTTTATAGCTGCACTAACTGGCCTTCAACAAAGTGGGCAAAAACAAACATTGGGAGAAAGATGCCCGTTCAATAAATGGTGCTGGAAATATTGGATAGCCACATGCAGAATTGAAACAAAACCCCTATCTCTCACCACTTACAAAAATTAATTCAAGATGTATTAAAAACTTAAATGAAAGGCATGAAATCATTTAAATTTTAAAAGAAAAGGTAGGTAAAACTCTTCTAGATATTGGCCTTGGCAAAGAATGTATGATTAAGACCTGAAAGGCAAATATAGCAACAACAAAAATAAATAAATCAGACTTGATTAAATTAGAAAACTTCTGCACATTAAAGGAAATCAATAGAGTAAATAGCCTAGAGAATGGGAGAAATGTTTGCAAACTATACATCCAACAAAGAACCAATGCTAATATCCAGAATCTACAAAGAGTTCAAATGAATCAGCAAGAAAAATGCAAACAACCCCACCAAAAAGCTGACAAAAGACATAAAAAGAAATTTTTCAAAAGAAGACAGACAAATGGTGCACAAACATGAAAAACTGTCCAACATCACTAATCGTCAGAGAAATACAAATTAAAGCCACAATGAGATAACACATTACCCCTGTCAGAATGGCCATTATTAAAGTCAAAAAACACTAGGTGATGGTGTGGATGCAGAGAGAAAAGAATTCTTACACGCCATCGATGGAACGGCAAAGTTGTACAAGCTCTGTGGTAAACAGCATGCAGATTCCTCAAAGAACCAAAGCAGACCTGCCATTTGATCCAGCAATTCCACTACATAGTACTTACCCAAAGGAAAAGAAGTCACTTCATCAAAAAGGCGCCTGCACTTGAATATTTATTGCAGCACAATTCACAAACACAAAGATGCAGAGTCAACCCAAGTGCCCATCAATTCACCAGAAGATATAGAAAATGTGGGGTATAAATACATACCATGAATAATACTGTTCATTCATAAAAGGGAAGGAAATAATGTTGTTTGCAACAATGGGCATGGAAGTGGAGACCATTACCTTAAGTAGATTCTCTTAGGAATGGAAAAGCAAGCACCACATGTTTTCACTGGTAAGTGGGGACTAAACAATGGGTACACATGTGCAGAAAGGACACTGGAAACCAGGAAGTGGGGAGGGTAGATGGGGGTGAGGATGAAAACTTAACCTATCAGGTTCAGTGAACACTATTCTGGTGATAGGCACACACTAAAAGTCTTTACTTTAGCATTAAACAAGGTATCTGTGTGACAAAAACATTTATACCCCCTTAATATTTTGAAATTTTAAAACACCATTGTTTAACTTAACAGCTCTTATGAATCCAGAGACTGTGCACATATGGGGGTCTCTGTTTTAGGTCTCCCACAGTTATCATCAACGCATCCACAGGGGCTGAAATGTCTTCTGAGGCTTCTGAGACTTACCTGGCAAAAGATCCACTTTTCTGTGGGCAGAACTCAGCTCCTTGCAGCTGTAGGGCTTTCAGTTTCTTGCTGGCTGACAGCTGGCAGCTGCCCTCAGCTCCTTGCTCTGTGTAAGTAGCCCACATAGATAGCTCACTTCTTCAGAGCCAGAAAAGCAGGGAGAGACTCCAGCAAGATTGGCACTATAGTCTACTAAGGTACATCCTGTCACCTTTCCCATACTGCACAGGCCACAAGCAGGTCACACCCACACTCACGGGGAGAGAATCTGCAACATTCACAGGCAGGGATCATGGGGCCACCCAAGAGTCTGCCCATCACACCTGCTTTAAACAAGATAGACGTTTTCTCTCTTGTAAAAGAAACCCAAAGGTAGGCAATTCGGGGGGATTCTGTTGTAATCAGGGACCCCATCCTTCCAAGCTCTCCAACTCACCATCCTTAGAGTCTGGGCTTCCTCCTGATAGACGAAAAGGCTGATAGACCTCCAGGCAGCCTCCCATAATCCAGGCAGCAGGGCGAAGGAAAAGCAAAGTAAGGGCCTTGCCTCCTTCATTTCAAGGAGACTTGTTAAAAGTGTCACCAACTGTTTAGCTTATATCCCACAGCCAGAATCTAATCCAGTGCCCTAGATAGCTGCAAAGGCAGCTGGGAAATGTAGTTGCCCCTCTGAGCAAACCCGGGACCCTGAGACAAGGGAGGAGGAAGAGGGGTTGAGTAGAAGGGGGAAAGGGGTAGCCACTCCACCGGACATCCACACAGTGGACCACACGGGAGAGAAAAATCAAAGCATATCCCAGGTGACAGCTGTCAGGATCTTCTGTGAGAGCGTGGCACAGTGCTGGAGTCTCCCAGGAATAACCAGGAACAGCTGTTCTGGAGGCTACATTATCATTAGATTGCTTGGATAATACTATTTTCAGGATCACCTTTTATAACCAGGCCAGTGACATCTGGAAAACTTGTTATATGTTCTGGTGGTTCCAGACTGAACTGGTCATCAGAAACACCTGTTTGCTTAACAATTCAGATACAAACCCTAATCCTAAGCGTGGTGAGCCAGGATTTCTAGATCAGGATTTGCTATTAAACCAAGCTGTTAAGAGGAGTCTGATGATCCAGCAAGTTTGGAAAGAACCATTATAGTTTCAAAAAAATAACATCTTTTCCCAGTTTCTAAGCTGACTTTCCTAGGCTTGGGACATCAACCTCGTTTGTTGATCTCAAAATCTGCCCAATGATTCCATCATTGTATAAGGCTGTATTAAGGGAATCACATAAAACTAATTGATGCTATGAGGTAAACTAAAAATGCCGGGCATCACTTTGCTAGAGAGTTTTTCAACCTTGGCATTTCTGATGTTTGGGGCCAGATAATTCCTTGTTGTGGGGGCCTGTCCTGTGCATCACGGCGTGTTTGGCAGCCCCACCCCTGGCCTCTACTCACTAGACAGCAAGAGTAGAGTAGTTTCGTGACAAGCAAAACTATGTCCAAACATTGGTCAGTGTCACCCAGGGGACAAAATCACCACCAATTGTTAACTGCTATGCTATCTTTAGCATGTCACAGCTAGAGAAGAGTTAAATAACACTGGGTAGGAATCAAGAAGATAACCCCAAAAGTTATGCTGTGGATAAAAGATCCACGCCTCCATTTTTTATGTGTACACAAATTATGCATTCTATACTTGTATATAATTTCCAAAAGTTGAGTAAGTGATCACCTCACGTAATTACTTTTTATCTGTGTCTCATCGATCTGTCCATTGGCCCCATCCCAGAACCTAAAGCAAAGAATGAGGAAGGAGAGAAAGGGGGGCTGGTGATGGGGTTTCATTCCTCCATATGAATGCCTCCCCTAAGCTTCCTTCAGACACCCCATTTCTCATAAATAAGTTTAAGTATGGAGGATGTGCTGTAGACATGTTTTTTGCTAAAAAAAGAAAGAACATATCATAAATAGATGGGAATTTAAATTTTTATTGATGAATCATGATTTTTTATTCCATATATAATAGAGTACAATTAACAACATGGTCCAACATTAAAAACTAAAACTTTCAGAATCACCTCAATCAATATATAAAGCTTTAATTCCTGGAAAAATACTGTTTATTTCAATAGTACTCTCCTGATTTGCAAAACATCTTCCCACAATAGGGAATTTATGAATGAAATTTTATAAAGCTTCCTGTGTACAAAAGAGACTGACATGACGTCCACTGCATCCTACTAAAACCCAAACCATAAAGGCGTAGAGGACCAGCATCAAGCCATGTTCTGTGGAAGGAATCAAACATAAATCTTAGAGATCTACCACCACCGATTCAATACATTGGGCCAAAGAGTGCTGAATCTTGGCCTCATGACAATATGAGGAGGAATGATTCTTAAATATGTAGCAACACAAAAATCAAAACCATCCCTACTACAAAGATACATGAATACAAATGTACAAGCAAGGATCCTTCGACATGACACACCCAGAAATCACCTAAGACATGTCTACTTTCCTATGTTAAGACTGAAATGAACATGACTATGCCTTTTATAGAATGACGCAATGTGATTGTCTTTTGATGAGGCACACGGGAACACAACTCCTGAGCCAGGAAAAGCTGTAAAACAAAGCCTACGCTCACTGATACATACTTAGTGAAAATGTTGTATTTACCGCTTAGTTTTCTGAAGAAAGTAGAATAATGGTCCTCTATGCAAAGTTGTGATAAAAATAATTGCACCTCAGGTTACTCTCAATGTAACTTAAGATATCTGACATTTACATAAATATCATTTGAATAGATGATAGAGAAAAATTTAAGTTCTTCAAAGTGCTATGCCTTATTGGAATTTGAACACAAAGAAAAGAGAGGAATACACTCTTCTGCCCGTCTCACAGAAGCGTCTACTGAGAATGCAGAAAGGACTTGAAGCTTATCCAAGAGTGAGTCCACTTACTATAAGTGTCTTAAATTTATAATGTGCAAGAAAATAATGCACCTAAGAGTCAGAATGGCCCCTGATCCACGGTAGCCCCTTGGCAGACTCAAAATAAGCATGACCTTCATGTTGAGAAATCTTGCCAAGGGGGCATTTACAACGTATTTTTATAGAAATGAGTATTCAATAGTTCACTAAAGTAAATTAGGAAAAGTAAGGCTGTTATAAAGAACTCCAGAGTATATGGCAGCACGATTAAAAAACAGCTCTATAAAAATATTAAATGACAAAGAAAAATCACAGTTCTGACTTTTTAATGTCATGGGACAGCCAGAAATATCAAAGGAAATAATTGAATTATGTCAAAATAAACATTGTTGGCCTTAAGTTACCAGACTATTTAGCATAAAAAGAAATTAAGGCTAAATATGACTTTTTGAAAAAATAAGTCTACCTAGGCTCAAAAGAATAAGAGCAGGAAGAGTTACGCTATCTACAATTCGGAAAATTCCCACATGTAAGGTGTGGTAATAGCTGTGTATCTGGATTCTTTATGAGCACAGGGCTCCTTGGGTTATAATATAACCAAAAGATTTTGGAAAACAAAGTGCAATAGAACAGTACAATAAAAAGAAGCTTTTGATTAACTGAGCAAATTATAATGGGCTTTAATTCCTATTTTAGAACTATAAGTAAAGGTAGTAAAAAGGTGAAACCAGATATAAAAGTGTTATTCTGCCCTAGAATTGTTTGGCTATTAGATGTTGCCAACATTTAGTCTCTGGAAAAAGAGGCTGGTCAAAATGGAAGTGAGATAGGCTGGTGTCTTAATAAGGTTCCCATCAGAGAAAAAGAAGGGGGGACTTCAAATTGATTCATACTGGTAAATGAAAGTGACAGTGTTTGAAATAGAAGAACATCAGTATGACCAATCTGAGAGGTAAAACTAGGTTTTTAGCACTATTACTCACAGCAAGTGAAGAAAACGGTCTAAACCCCCTGCCTGCTGCAGAGCAAGTTCTCAGAGAGGGGCTGCAGTCAGGAAGAGCCCAGGATCATGCCACCCCCACGTACCATGAGCCATGCTGCCTCACCTCTCTCCTCCTTCCCCCCCCCACTCTTAACAAATTTATAACAAAAAGATACGAGTTACAAGGTGACTTTTAACTTGAAAATATATCATCCTTCACAAAAATGTATTTGAATTATAGTTTTCAAATGAAGAGATATAATCTAAAAAACAGAATACAACCTGCCTTCCCATGTCCATTCCACTCTAGTATTTCCTAATGTGTCCCACTAGACATTTGCTATAGGTTATGTACTGAAGAATATAAGATATTGCTGATCAGCATGCCCCCCCAGTTAGGAAGAGGAGGAAGAAATCCTTTGTGAAGACTTCCCAACTTCATATGATTTCACCTCTAAAGAAGTCCCAGGGTATAAAGGCTGAAAACATCACTTCAGGAACCCCAAACATAACAAGTGCCTTGTTAAGACAGTTGTGTCAAAGGTGCAATGCATCTAAAAACTTCCCACTTAAAAATAAATATGAAAAAATTATGTTTGCCCAAATACATATCAAAAAGGTTCATAACAAATACATGAACATCCATCCCACTACAATTTCTTAGAATTCACTAAAGTAAGAGCATTCTTTTTTAAAATGAACTTTAAAGATCTATTTGCATACTTTAATCTTGATAAATTTACTTTTCAATAGCTGAAAACATTATACAACAAATTCTTTGGAGCCCAGGACAGCTATTTTTCCCATGCCCACTTGAAAGAAATGCCATGGAATTAAGGAGCAAAATTAAAGCATTTCTTAGATTTAATAAAAGATCTTTAATTTTCTTGTGTACCTAAATTATTTCATTATATTTAGAAGGGAAAGAAGGAAGAGAGAAAGAGGGAGAAAAAGAAATGGGGAAGAAAGATTTCTCTTTAAAATTATCATCCAGATAAATAATATTACCCTTCAGAATACAAGGTAACCAATGATTAAAGTGCTTAGATTTCAGGAATCTTCTTAAAGATTGACAGCAAGCATCAGATAGTACTAGACAGCTGCACCCTGACCCTCAGACCGCTGAGACTAGGACAGGTTCCATAGCGTTCCTGGTCGACACCCTTTAATACTTTAGATCAGCCGTCACATCAAGAGTCTCTGATCCCGGCAAACCAACCCAACTTCTTTCCCAGACAACAGACAGGCCAGCCTAGTGAGACTTCTACAGTGTTCCGTTGTACCCTGGCTCACTGTGCCTCCTTGTCTAGGCTCTGATAGTCTGAGCCACGTAAGGCACACAGGGCAATGACCTCCGACTCTCATCCCTGAAATAGAGCCAGTGCCTGAGCTGGGGATATGGGGTGGAGGCCGCATACCAGGCCCCTCCAGGCGGTGGTCAATACACTCTTCAACCTCCGAGCCAGTGTGCAAAGCTCAGGGAAACACCTTGCCACTGACTCTTCTCTCCAGAAGTAAAAGGGAGGGAGGGTATGTGATCAGATTTGGAGTGAGAAAAAAGGCCATTTTTGGCTGGGGCCGGGTTTGAACCCACCACCTCCAGCATATGGGGCCGGCGCCCTACTCCTTGGAGCCACAGGCGCTGCCCCCATTTCACCTTTTTAAAAATTCACCACCTACATTCAAGAGAAGGAAGCAATGTCCAGTTAAGAAATACACACTGAGACCCCCGGGGTTGGGGTAGGAGGTGGCAGAAGGGTTGGGTGGGAAGTGGGCAGGGAACAGAACAAGACCCTCCATCTGAATGTTTTCTCCCAGTTCCTGGGGAACTCCATCTTCAATACTAAAGCAAACACTGATATATAATAATTCTTAAGAACTCATGTTCATTTCTTTTACAAAAAGAGAAGGATAACTATTCTAAAATAACGCTTTTATTCTGGAGAAAACAAATACCTCAAAAAAATCCTAAAAGACGAGGAGACGGGGAACTACAGTGATATAAATGCCACCATCCTCACTGCCTTCCACACAAAGATGAGGGGAGGGCGTCTGCACAGCTGTCCACCCATACCAGGCCTTCTTTACACCATGGCCCCCGATGCCACAGAAAGAGCAAAATTGATTTGCAAAATAGTCAGAAGCAGTATTTGATTATGAAGACAAAACAATCACGTGTGACTTCTGGAAATGCTGGCGCTCCGTGGAGTCCTTGAAAAACAAATCAAGGCCAATGTAGCAAAGAAAACAGAAGCGCTAAACAGAAGGCAAAAATGACGGAAGAGTGGGGAAGGGAGCCTGAGGCCCCATCTGCACAAGGACCGCAGCCCTGGACATCTCTGCAGAGGTCACAGGAGGACAGCTTCGCTTCCGAGTTGTAGCTTCTCACCGCGTGTCTCCCTGTTCAAAGAGGCAGACATTGTTTACACGTCAACCTTGTTTCAGAGACATTCACTTTGCCAAAATATAAGAGTCTTTCAATGCGCTTTTCTGAGCTTTCTAGTCACATAATTTTATGTTTCTTTATGAGAAACGATTGAAATGCTCAAGAGGGGTCCAAACTGCTAACCAAACCCAAGAGGGAAGCAAGGCGTGCAGTCCAGTCTCTGCCCGCAGCTGGCCAGCAGGAAAGGCAACCCACAGACCAGCCGCAAGCCGGGCTTGAGTCTCCTGCTGCAGCGGGAAGAGGCTTCAGCGGAGGAAGGTTCAACTTCCTCAAGAGTTTATCTTAGAGGCCAGGCACCGGGGCTCATGCCTGTAATCCCAGCACTCTGGGAGGTCGAGGCTGGTGGATTGATTGAGCTCAGGAGTTCAAGACCAGCCTGAGCAAGAGCAAGACCCTATCTCTACTAAAAAAATGAAAAACTGAGGCAAGAGGGTCTCTCGAACCCAAGATTTTGAGGTTGCTGTGAGCTACGATGCCATAGCGCTCTACCCAAGGGGACAAACTTGGACTCTGTCTCAAAAAAAAAAAAAAAAAAAAAAAGCATTTATCTTAGGACAACATTTTCGATGCAGTCAAACAAAATTCTACTCATTAGAACTACTAAAAAGAGATATTAACACTAGGCTTTATTTTTTAAAAAGTATATAAAGGAAGGGAAGGCTGCCTGTGCAATGTCTTGCCTTGGTGTTTTAAAACATTCAACACACAGTGGCTAAAGCTATTTATGCAACCTGGGTATTCATAGCACACGCTGATATAATAAAATACAACTCTACAGCAAATTCATCATAAAACATAAATGAGTTTTTATAATTTTTAAAGACATTCTCATTTCTTCATGATTTTTCAGAGATTGTTTTCCATATCACAAACATGTTTTCAGATTTTTTTTGAAAATGGGTCAATAAGGCACCAGCCACATAAACCTGAGCTGGCAGGTTCGAATCCAGCCTGGGCCCACCAAACAACAATGACGGCAACCAAAAAAAAAAAAAATGGGTCAATAGATTTTCATTATTCTGATTTTTCCCATACCTTCATTTTTTAAATGGCCCCTTATAAATAAGTTGTTTTCCACCAAAAAATTTACATAGACTAGGTCTTTTTTGTTTCATTAGTTTTTTATTTTTTTTTTATTTTTTTATTTTTATTTATTTTTTTTTTTTTTTGAGGTAGAGTCTCACTATGTTGCCCTCAGTAGAGTGCTCTGACGACACAGCTCACAGCAACCTCAAACTCTTGGGCTTAAGTGATTCTCTTGCCTTAGCCTCCCAAGTAGCTGGGATTACAGGCACCCACCACAGTGCCCAGCTATTTTTTTGTTGCTGTTGTCTTTGCTGCTTAGCTGGCCCAAGCTGGGCTCGAACCCACCAGCCTCAGTGTATGTTGCTGACGCCGTAACCACTGTGCGATGGGCACTGAGCCTGTTTCATAAGTTTTTTAAATGTTCTCCATGCACCTAAAAAATATTATTTGGGGAATTTTGCAACTGGATTTTTCAAAATGTCCCACAAGTCCCTGGGTGTATCCCCTTCCTCAATTCCAAAAAGAGGCCAAAGATAAGAGATGTGGCTTGTTGACTTAAGAGCAGAGAAAGCTGGTGCCACGTGTCAGTCCTAAAGACTCCATCAGGCACAACCAACAATGTAAGCAAGCTCATTTTGTTTAAAGTATAATTATCTGCAACTTCCTAACTTATAAGCACCAAGGGTGAATAGTCAAAATAAGACTTAGTACAATTACACAATTTAGCCCAGAGAACACACACACACACACATACACACACTCCTGTGATCAAATATAGTTTAGTCTTATTTCACTCGGGGGATCTCCAGACAAGCCTGCTATTTTCACATCCTAAATTCCTACCATGTGATAAATTAAGAAGTTACCAGTAAAATCAAAGAAGCTCAAGTTATTTTCCAAACAGACTATACTTTTCTGGTTATACTAAAAAGAAAGTCTGGGGCAGCACCTGTGGCTCAAAGGAGTAGGGCGCTGGCCCCATATATTGGAGGTGGCGGGTTCAAACCTGGCCCTACAAAAACTGTAATAAATAAATAAATAAATAAGAAAATCTGTTATTGAGTGTAAGTTTTAGCAATATTTGGGCTCCATCCATGAAGACAGAGGTAAACCCAGGTAAACATTACCACAGTCCCTCCTGACGAACCCCCACTGTAAAACAGGAATCAGATGGAGTGAGTGCTCGGAATAGAAGCATAACCTTGGGAACTGAACACACTGGACTCTGCATCGATTTTCCTTTGTAAATTGTAAGTCAAACTCTAAAACATCATAAGCAAAAAAAAAATACGTAAATCACTTTTTAACATTCATTTGCGAAATGTTATGTGACCTTGTAAATTATCGATAGTCTTCGTTTAAATGGTGGGCTCCCCTCCCGCATCCCCATCTCCTACCCTTTCTCCTTCGCAAAAAAAACTAACAGGTGGCCACTTCCAATGAACGAACGAATGAATGAACACTGGACTAACTCCTGAAGTGCGACACGAGGATCTCCGGGGCACACTCACTTGGCTCATAGTAGTCCACTATGGACACCGAAGCATCTTGGGTATTTGAAACTTTAAAGCTTCTCACAGCAGGAATATCCACACAAAACTGGGTTTCATTTACCTTGAAAAACACAAAAGACTCTTTAAGGCGTCAGCACCCTGTGTGTTCACAATAAATGGAGTAAAACATGGTACTTTTTCTTCCCCTTTTAGGAAACAGATGATATTTAGGGAAGCCTGCTATGTGCCGGGTAGTGCTGTAGGTACTGCCTGGGGGGTTATCGTCTTCGGAACGACCCTCCTGAGATAGGCATCGTTCTTCGTTCCATTTTGCTGACAAGGGGTATTGAGAATTAGCGTGGTTACGTAGGCAGGAAGTCTGCAGGGGCACATTCCTGGGACCAGGGTGCCTCGCCCTGGTGGGCTACCCTCTGCTCATGGCAGCTGTGTCACCCAGTAAGTGGGGTCACCCTGAGATGCAGAGGCTGCCCGATAACCAGAGCCTGATGTGCGGTGTGCAAGGCCAGCTTCCTCCTCCTCCAGGAGGAACTACTTTTGCCAATTTGGTAAGCAATACTGCTTAAGGGATCAAAAATCACTCAATTACTTCCAACATCCCATTACTTGCCAATAGCAGTCAAATTAATCACTCAGAGAGTACTGACCACTCCGAGTAAGAGAACCATTAGCAGGAACATCAAACTCCCACACCAACGACATGCCAAATAAAAACCTTAAATTTGTCTCTCAAGTTCCAAATCAGGCCCCTGGATTTCAAGCATTATTTAATATAAAAGAAAATTTCAGAAGAGGAAAAGAATCTAGAGACTGAATTCGTTTTAACGGGGCTTTAATCAGAGTGGTTTTTGAAGTACCAGAAGAAATAGGAACATTCAGGAACCAGCTTTTTCAAAGTAGATATTTAGCAATGTATTTCGGATTCATACTCGGCAAAACTGGAATAAGAAACACATGTATTCCCCCCATACAATATGAAATGCTAAGAATGCTTAGAACTCAGTATTGATTCAATGTACGAGTGTGGTGTAGATGCTGGACAAAAATCTTACATGCTCAGCAGTTTCGAGACATAACAAGCAGAGCCAGGACATCTTCCCTTCCTTTCCCCTCACCTATTTTATGCACCTTGTTCTTGGATCAGCAGCGAGCCCTCACGCAGCCATGGGAAGAGCACGTGAAGGTTATATCATATGCTGTGGCAAGACTAGACTCTTTGATTATTTGTTTGTGATTTAAGCACCTAACTTTTCCAGGGAGAAATATGTGTAATTAAAGACTTTCATCTTCAGCATTTTAAACAAATATGTTTAGCGATTCCCTGAGGCAGGGGAATTCTCAAATTGCTATCTGGACTGAATTTTCTGAAACTATAATATAAAAATTGCTACGTATTTTATAGCTGGCGTCCCTGATTAACATGGCAACCATGTATTTGTCTCTGCTAAAAAGGTATCACTGTAAACGTAGTGTAGAGAGAATTCTATTAATGGAGAGCCTGATGAAGATCTGGCTGGCATTCCGTCATGCCAGCTATAAAATACATAGCAATTGTTATACAATAAAATAATAATGACTTAAAGAGAACATACTTAATATAAGGCAGACATCTGAACACGATAAATGATAGTTTTATCAGTACTTACTTAAATGAAACTTAGGTTTTACTACTTACAGAATCTAAGTAGAGGTTGAGTTTTCCAGGGTCGTGCTCCACTTTCTTCACTGTCTGGCTTAGAGGAATGGCGTCTGAGGGCACAGTAAAGCCACTGAGCAGGTTAACTTCCATGAGAGCCATGCCGCTCCTGTCTGGGCCTAGGAACCTAGATCAAACAGAGGAGGGGGAAGAAAACCCTTCAGGAAGAAACTAAAGCTATTAGCAAATGATCTTCACACAAAAATTAAAACCACCGAATGTTAACTCCAAACATTAAGTTCAAACATTAATAAAATGCACCATGCAGAAATTTAAAACAGGTTGTCTTTTTCTTACTTGTGTGATGTTCTTATAACTTTCAGCCATATGCAAAATAAGGACATAATAATGTGTTCATCTGACAGACAGAATGGAATTCCTGCAGCCTGGGTGGGCCTGTGCTCATAGGAGGTAACAGCCTTTCAACTGATTACTGTTTCTTTCTCTTTCTTTCCTTTCTTTCCTTCCTTCCCTGTGCTCATAGGATGCATCAGGTGCCACCCACATCCTTCCAACTGATAACTGTTTCTTTCTCTTCTTTCCTTTCTTTCCTTCCTCCCTTCCCTGTGCTCATAGGAAGTATCAGGTGCCACCCACATCCTTTCAACCTGATAACTGTTTTCTGCCTTTCTTTCTTTCCTTCTTTGATGCTTCCAAACCGAACTGTATTTTTTCATTTTTCTCAAAAGTTCACAGCACCAAACTTCCCAGCTGAAAGCCAGGACCTGAAAAAGAAGATACCGCTTGACCACTTAGGGGTAGACCGCAACCAGCCAAGGCCTTAGCAGCCTTCTCTTCATCTGCTTTAGAAAAATGAGAACAGTGGAGAAAGGCCTTCCTTTTGTTCTCCCACATACTTGGAGCACATTTTGCTGTCTCCTTTGGCCTCCCTGTGAGAATTACAAGCCCTGGAAAGCTTTATTACAACACATCCTCACCCTGTTGTATACAACGTAGGCATCAAAGAATCTGGACGTCAACAACACTTTTATTTCCCTGAAAACAAATGCATTTTTTTTAAAGTGAATTAAATGGTAAGAGCTTTTCATTTAGAGCATAAAGAGCCCAGAGTGATGATGGAAAGAAGTGTGCCTCCAGTGCGAAAGGATCATAGCATTAAGTTAGTGCCTGTCGTCCTTTCAGACGGCAAAAGCACGAACGGCCGTTAGGTCTTGGGTTTTGGAGCAGGAGCCAGTGCCTGCCAAACATGGCTGATGGAAAAGCCATAGGGCGCAACTGCTGACTTCAGCTGGCCTGAAAACCCACAGCAACTAAAACCATCTGCTGGTGACGCGCGTTGCCAAAATAGACGCTATTGAAAACTAATAACTGGACTGAAACTGGAGATGTTTATATACGAGCAAAAATTACAGATGAGAGAAACAGCCCAGATGCTTAAACGCTTAGCAGTGCCATGCAGATGACACTCGGAGTGCATCATCGACAGTGCCTTGGTTGACCTGGTCTCTCCACCAGCCAGGGGAAGAATCTGTCAAACCGCCCTGCCACACAGAAAGCCTGCGATGAGGTAATGTCTTGGACCCTGTTGATAGGAATAACGTGCTGATGTTTATCAGGTAATCTTTTCATAATGTGTTGCCGAAAAAATTCACTTACATTTGTGTTTCATATGAGAATTTTCCCAGAAAACTAGTAGCAGCATTTAAATTCTTTTTGTAAATCCCCTGCCCTCATAGGAAAACCTTTCCTTTCTTGAGGTTCCACTTGCCACCCTGATTCCCAGTGCTGGATCAAGACCAGAATCCCACATCCTTACGTGAGACCCTAGAAAAGATGAGGCCCCTTCACGGCCTGGTCCTGGGTCTGCTCCATTTTCCTCCTGTTTCCTCACTTACCCTCCCAAGAGCTTAATCCTCCACAAGATTCTTCTTTGCCTTTCTCAAAACTAGAATTTTACAGCTGCTGAGAGGATTTGTTAATGTCTGTTTCCCCATATCAGGGCCTGAGTCTTTAGAGAGTTATCATAAGAACTAAATGAGTTGCATGTGAAAATGTGGGGTACAATGCCGAGAATAGGAGTCTGTGATTGATGTAGGTTACTATTGCTCATAATAATAACTCAAAGTTGTCATTCTGGAACAGAGGCCAATTGCAAGCTTTGTAAAGAGTAATTGGAGCCCTACTGTCTTCTCAGATCAAAAGGAAGCCACCGCAGAGTCTCTGATGGCCCCCTGTTAGCCCAAAATGCCCAAGAAGGTGAGGAGTGGGGCAAACATGTGAGACTTTACTCCAAACTCATGAACAAGAAGGTCTAAAAATAATACAGGTAGGAGCAGTAAGGGAGGAGACTGGTTTCAGGCAATAGCTAAGAAGGTGGACCACCCAGAAATGACCTTGAAGGACAGCATCTGGACGCTCAGGACCACATTCAGTGGCTCCCAGCCCAAACACAGCGACATTCAACCTGAAGGATACAGGATATTTTACAAGGGCAGACAGCAGCTCCTTAATTGCATCTTTGTAGTAACTCCCAGCTCAACACTAAATGATGCGCATGCGTGTATGTGAGGACAGATTGACAACAAAGGCCTTGCAAAGCCTCCTGATTCAAGAACTTTCACAAGGAGTATCTCAAACTTGCACATGCGTTAGACCAACCAAGATTCTGCAGTGCCAGAGACCTACTGTTAAGTCAGGACCTTTTACCAATGGCCTAACAAGACCCTCAGACACTCTGAGACAGACCAATTTAACAATCACCTTAAAAAGTATTCCCAGGAGCTTCCGCTATAAGTCTAAATACCCAAGATGGGAACATTCTACACGGGAATGTTTTCAGTGTCGCTTAAAAAAAACTATTCATTGATTTTGCATAATAGTGGAACCGGTAAGGTTACATAATTGGAATAATTATTTCAACAGCAAAGTAACTCATAACAAGAAATAATCATATTTTATTAAATATGATTGTATTTAATATCATATTAAATATGACTGATTTAAAGTTTTCCTAAATTAGACCTTAGTTTTATTGATTTTTATATATATGTTTATATTGTTCTAGTCAAATTTGTTATAGAAGGAAAACTTATAATTTTTGAACACATCTAAGAAATGTTTAAATGTAATTAGTATTTCTGTTTTGTAATCTGAAGTATAATGCATAACCAAATTCTTTGTTACATATGACTCCTTGTTTTGATATAGTTAGACAACTATATATAATTAATCTTTAAATATGTTTTTTCGAAAGAAAAAAAGAAGGGGAAGAAGAGGGGCCTAAATAGATACTCACCTTGTACACACGTTCAAATTCACGTGATTGACATCCTCTTTATTATCTTTTACAGTAACATCTAAATCAAAGGCTTCCTGATTTGAGATAGATCTTCGCCTTCTAGAAGACTCAGAATCTTTCACATTATAAACAACATTCAGCTGCAATAAATAAATTAGCACAAATAATAAGTAGGCAATAAATTTCCACCCTTGTTCATTCTAAATACTATTAACATTATAGGTAATGATTCTTTTGGGGGTAAACCCAATTAAATTTGTATTCTTCAAACTAGAAATTAATTTTACTGTATGACAAGGTATCGTTATTAACAAACATTTGTAAAAATCATTTTTAAAGTTGAGAAAATCGCCAGATTATATTCTAAAACAAGTATCATAAAACATTGCGGGTGATATCGATGAGATATTATTTTTTCAAAGAATGTAAACATTCCCTTGAGGGAAAAAGTGAAGCTACTGTGCAAACTTTTTTGAGAACTTCATGGATTTTTAAGTCCTTTTCCCCAAACTAAGTCACTTTTCATAAACTAGAACCTTAGAAACTAAGATGAATCCTAGTTGAACATAAATCCGTTCAGCTGCTAAGGATTCTTTTTGATCATACATTTTTCAAAGATGATGAAATAAATTATGAATTTCAGGTGAACTGTGTCTTTTCAGCATATATTCTGTGCCCACCGCTGATGTTAAAGGTACTCTGGGGTGACCTGAGGACAGGGTCTTTCTGAAAGGATGTTAAATCAGAAGCTTAGGAATGTACTCAAAATTTCCTGGGCCAGTCTCATGCCAGGATGGGTTGGTATCTATTAATATTTAAATGTTTTATCCACCTTTTAATAACCAAGGTTCATAAAGCTTATATTGCTACACAATATTTATTTTCTTTTACTAATATTAAAACAGATATGTGTGCACACACCCACACGCACCCCTGAGAACTACACATCAAGTACCCTTTAGATTTATATACTTTTAAAAATCCTGTCTCTAAGCCTGTACCTTTCAAATCAAAGAGTTTCAATCCTTTTATTCTGCCATAACCCAAGCTCATGTATGAGCTTCAGACCCTTGATCATTCTGGATATCTCATTAGTCAACTCTCTCTTAAACTATAGCAATTAAAATTAGACTATTCCTAGAGCAGTTGAAGAATGGTTTCATAAAATTGGGGAGATGGTTTTTGTTATTTTCACGACCCACTTTTCAGAGGCACGCGATTGTCCCTTTAGAGACCAGGGTCATCATGAAATAAACAAGGACTACTAGATTTGTCTTGCAGGTCATAACTAATGCCCATTTATATCTAAGTATTAAGGTTTACAACTGGCCTGCAGTAAAGCTCCACTGCTCATGCCAAGCCCTCTAAGAGATCTTGCAGCTTAACTTCAACGGCTTAGCATTTTATTACCCAAAAGGGGGTAATATTTACTGCAAACTCAAGAGTTTGCTTTGCCTTCCAGAGACACTTATAAAAGTACCAACTGAAGGTAATCTCAATTCCCATTTCTTCTGGGTGACTAAATGTTTGGCAGTTCTTTTTCCTCCATCATGAGAAGTGCCTATTGGTCCCTTCCTTTTGTTTTCTGTATTTTGAGACAGATGTGAAACTGATGAACGTTCTGACCAGTAGGTACTACATTTGCCTCTGTGTCCTTCAAACCTCAAGTAAAAATAATTTGGTTTCGGTAACTTAGCTGCATTTGGTTTATCAGAAATGAATTCCAATCCACTTAGTGATGTAAGTATCTATAACTTTTTTCAATTTTATCTAAAATATATTGCTTATTTACTCTTGGAATTACTCTTTGCACGGAAAGAGAGCTTAGGGATAACAACTTTCCCTTAACCTTATGTTAGTCAAGACCTACATATATTCTTCACTTTCTCTTTCTATCCTTTTCTATCTTCACTTTCCCTTATGTTAGTCAAGACCTACATATATTCTTCACTTTCTCTTTCTATCCTTTTCATTGTGATCATTTTTCCTCTACTTCTAAAAGATGTCTACTGGGGTTTGAGTATTATGCAAAATAATCTTGGAATTATTTAGAAGTTTACCAATTATACCTGCTTAGCAAGGTACACCTGCCCTACTAAGCAAGCACACCTGTTCTCTCAACCAGAATGTACCTATTTTTGAAAAAGTACTTTTTCTCCATAACAGCCATTTTATTACTTTCTCAGTAAATGTTTTAGGATTTGTTTGGTTTGCTTTTTCTACCTAAGCACACAGCTTGGTCCTATCACATGTTATCTTGGTTTTCCAATAAGATGGTTTTAAAGCCCCCAAGTTTTTCTTGTATTATTTAGTTTAATAATTATTTTATCCAATTTTTTTTTTCTTTTTGAAACCGCTTCTTACTCTGTTGCCCCAGGCTAGAGTGCTGTGGCATCAGCCTACGTCACAGCAACCTCCAACTCCTGGGTTCAAGTGATTCTTCTGCCTCAGCCTCTCAAGTAGCTGGAACTATAGGCACCCACTATAACACCTGGCTAGTTTTTCTGTTGTCTTAGTAGCAACAGGGTTTCACTCTTGCTCGGACTGGTCTGGAATTCCTGAGTTCAAGCGATCTTCCTGTCTCAGCCTCCCAGAATGCTAGGATTACAGGCGTGAGCCACTGCACCCAGCCTTCAGTATTTTTCATACTAATTGCATTTTAATTGTAGCTCCTACTATACCATAAAAAAACATTTCTTTGGATTTTCGACCTTTCAATGCACCAGAGCATTGAACAAACATGCTCATGCTCTGATTGTTATATTTACTATTACATTAGATTTGACATTAAAGGGACACATTTCTTATCTTCAAGTCTATAATTTGTATATTCTTTATATTCTTAGATGAATATTAAGATGTTGTTTGTAAAATGTCTATTTGTTTATCAGATCATAGGAGCAACTCTACCAGCCTTATAATTTCAGAACTGTGTTTTCACAAGAAAAGGTGGGAATATCCAAGGCTTCATATGAATCACATTGGAAGATTTTAACATCACTTCAAAAAGCAAATAATTCCCAAGAAATATTCTTCAGATAGATCATCCATCCACATAACTGCTGTCGCCTCACTAGCCAGTAACGTCTGATCCTTTTTATTAAAGAGAGTGATGTATCTTACATAAGTCAGAAGTAATTCCTTAAAAACTTAAGAATTTATGTTATCTAAGTTAAAGATATAGCAATGCCCCAAACCAGAGGATTATTTTATAAAAGTCACATTTAACTTCAAAAACTAAACATTATTCCATACCTGACAAATAGCGAATCCAAAACCATTGGCAGAAATATTAATGTCAGTTGGCTGCACCACAGCAAGCTGAATAAAGGTGAGAAAAAAGAAAATGAGGCTAATTCTCCATATCTTGATGCTTCCAAAAAGGGCAAGAGACCGGTGCTATCCCTTATCAGGCCTGGAAGTAATTACTAGGAAGCACTAACAGCTTTGCTTGGCTTCACACATGGAAAGCTGGGAGTCCACAGGTGAGGGAGGTGAAGGAAGAGGCCGTGCTCACCACCTCCCCTTTCAGCTCCCTCACCTCTGCCCTTCAGGAGAACCCATCAGTGCTGCTGACAGCTCTGTCCTCCTGTTGGGAGGAGCAAAGACGAGAAACCAATGTGTGGAGCACAAAGATGTGCCATCACTGACTGTCAACTTTACTCCTCTTTTCCCCTTGCCATTACCCATCTTTCTCATTTTCCAGCTTTGAAGCTGTAACCTTCATCCACTATCCTCAACTTCTCACAAGGTTAAGCAAAGGAATAAAATTGAGGACTAGCATATTCTTGTATTCCATTTAAAGTAAGAATTCGACTACTGGTTCTATGGATTTTCCTAAGAAGACATGCAAAGTAGCTGAAAAGAACACGGTCTTTGGAACCATGAATTCTTGCTCTACTGTTACTAGTAACATAATCTTAAACATGTACTTGACCTCGCTCAGCCTAGGTCTTACCATGTGCACAAATGGGACCCAATAGCATATGTAAAGCATACAGTTTCCCAGTGTGCCACTGCCTGTGTTTTCTCCTTTTTCACCAATCCTTCCAAAGTTCTCATCCCCTCCACCCTTCCAGAGCACAGCAAACCCAACCAAAAGAAAGCACCACTTTCCCCTGTCCCTCTACTGGACTCTGGGAACAAGTCTTTGTGGAAGTCAGCAAATACAGCAGGATTCCAGCATAAAGAATCATCTGCACAGAGTTCTGGATAACCACCCTTGTCCACACCTCTGCTGTCTGAAGGAGAAAGCGGTTGTGTGCGTCAATCAGAAACTTTACAGGACTTGGCGAGCTTGGCCCCATCACAGTCACTTGGATATCTGTCCTTTCTGTATTCATGAGGGCTGCAAATTCAGACAGGGCTTTTAAGGCCACAATGGTATCCTGTTGAAGGAGGAAAAACATTTGTGCATGTAAAGATCTGTCAAGTCCTCCAAAGAGTGAACTCAGCAGGAAGCCCACAGTGCATCCACCCTCTTTCTTTGAGAGTAAAACATTCCCAGACACAACTCGGAATCTCCGTGGCCTAGAATACGGGAGAGGTTCAGGAAATGCTTGCTGAATGGAACCCAGCATCTATTCCTATATCAGTTACCACAAGTGAAAAGCAGCTAGTACAGGTGGGGAATGGATCTATTGCATGTAAATACCACACAGGAAGTAAATAATAATGATAAGAAAAAGTAAAATTAGTGACATCAACCTCTGACTTGACTTACTAAACTTTTAAACTGCCAAGTAATTTTATGAAGTAATGAAAATAAAGCAACCACACGCTTTCTAAGATATATACATACATATATATACGCTGTAATTTAATTGGGGGGGGCGGGGGATCGATCATCTCTCACCTGAGTAGATGCAAAACCTCCCAAGCTATTTCTCTGTCTGCTGAGCCACTTCATAATCGGGATTCCCTCAGAAACCTGAAATTGCCGGAAGTGGGAGAGCAGCGCGTAGGCGGCAACTTCAATATCCAGGGAACGTGGCTGCCAGGAGTCGGAAAGTGTGGACACTGATGACACCCAGAATCGTGTGCCTTCTGCAAGGGTAAGTGGTGACATTCCAATCAATTACCAAAAAAAATAAATAAATAAAAGTTCATTTTAATTCTGTTAAATATCTGCACCCTGGTCCAAGTTCTACCTGACTAGCATAAAAATACATGTATTTTTTATATAGGTATACAGAGGGTACCAAGAAAATGTATACACATGTAAGAAAGGAAAAAAATGTGTTAAATGTGTAATACTCAAGTCATGTTTGATTTCTGCAGTTTAAGGGATACAAGATGCAATACACAAGATTGACAAACGCTATCAGTACATAGTAAGGATTACAACTTGAATACAGTTTCTTTCTTGATTAAAATGTATATACCTTTTATGGGCACCCTGGGTATATATTTACACCAAGCAAGTATATGTGTATTTATACATGCACATACACCCACGAGCATGCACCTATATGCCACTTTTTGAACTATTACAGGTTGAATATCCCTTATTTACATGCTCGGGACCAGAAGTGTGTCAGATTTCTGGGTTTTTTTTTTTTTTACAAACTTTGGAATATTTGTAGAATACATACATTCTAAAATCTGAAATGCTCCAAAATCTAAAACTTTTTGAGCACCAATGTCACACTCAAAGGAAATGACCATTCGATGTTCAACCTGCTTATAAATTTTCATCCTTTTACTACTGCTTATATTTGAGGACTTTTGACAAAAATATTTTTTCCCAAAAGAATTCCATACATTTAACTTAAGACTGAACTGCTAAAAGTAAAAGATAAAACATGCTATGTTTCAGTGCGGCGCCTGTGGCTCAAAGGGGTAGGGCACCAGCCCCATATGCCAGAGGTGGCGGGTTCAAACCCAGCCCTGGCCAAAAACATGCTATGTTCCAGAAGATAATTACATTACTTATCTGACCAGACCATCCCCAAAATATTTTAGGACACTGGAAAGAATCCTGTTCTGCAAATCTGCCATTAACCAACTCCCATGTTCCAGGAAACTTCTTCCCTTTTCATTTCCTGAAAGTTGGTGCTGTAAGATCAAAATCCAAGCTCCCCTGAGAAAAATGAGGGACGCCAGCCACCTCAAACAACCATCCTAGAGATAATCCCACTATCGTCCCCAAAGGACCATCCTACTTGGTGCCCCTCTCAAATATGACTGTTCAGATGCTGATTACACTTCAGTGGAATGTGAAATAACTGCCACTGAGCCACGCAGAGAAGACTCATATCAAGGGCGGCTTCAGCCTCTGTGCAAGGATCCTATAGTCCCCAGCACCAGAATTCACAGTAAGAATTAAATCTAACTTTCTTTTCATAATAACATAATGTTTTGTGTAGGCTCAGATATCTCTAAGGACTTTGTATAGCTATCCCTTCTTGAATAAATGAAACTTTGAACTTAAAATTATTTCTGCCCATCCAACCCCTTCCCTCCCACATACACAGATCCCTGAAAACTTTATAGAGCCATTGGGTAGTAATGATAGCTCTAGTTTTTATCCTACTGTAGGACAAATAATAATCCTCATTCAAAAGTAAAATCACACACACAGCTACCTAGCTAGCAACATTTTTCTGATGTTTGCATTTCTTCCAACTTGCATTTTAGTGCACATGTTTTGAGCCTAGGGAGCAGGCACCACACACTCTCTCAATGCCCACAGCAACCCTAACTCAGAAGTTAGTCCCGTTTTACAGATGGGGTAAAATGAAGCTGATAAACGTGAGTTGCAAAACCAGAATTTGAATCCAAGTCACTCCAGAACCCAAGCTCATAGCAAACACAAAAGGCCAGGAAAGGAATCAGACACTCAAAGGGAACCCGACCTAGACGGAGCACAACATATGTCAGATAAAGAGACCTCAGAGCCCGGAAATTCTATTTTAAAAATTCCCAAAGAAACTAGAAGCATTTGGCCATGTAAGGCCTATCCTAGCCTCATTCTGTGTTTCATTATTCACGTCATTCAAATGATGCAAATGTTATCAACTTCATACCTGGCTTATAAAATTTTCTCATGTAATAAGAATTTTCATAATGCATAAGAGTCTAACCACCTCAACAGGCGCCACCCATTACCTTCTTCTTCTGCTCTCTGAGTCAGCACATTCAAAGCTTCCTTCGCTTTAGGACTCCCCACTGATGACAGTGCATAAGTTGTAAGAGCTAGAGTGTAATTGTCTGAAATTCCTCTACTGAATTCAGACTCCAAGAAGTTGATAGAATCTCGTACATCAATATTAGGCTTGGAAGAAAAGACAAAAAAAATACATATATATATGTATGTTTTTATATATATAAAACTATTCAAAATAACCCATTATCACATATTTAAACAAAAAAATACTTTGAAACATTGACTTAAAAAAATAATTTGTGTCTATTAAACACCTGACCTTGTCCTAGGCAATGGAAATGAACAATGATCATTGACATTTAAAGATCTGCCATGCATTTTGAAAATAAAGCTGAGCAAAGCAGCTCACATCTGCAACCCTAGCACTCAGGGAGGCCAAGGCAGAAGGATGTGCTTGAGCTCAGGAGTTCAAAACCAGCCTGAGCAAGAGCAAGATCCCGTCTCTACTAAAAATAGAAAAATTAAAAATTAACCAGGAGGCTGAGGCAGAAGGATCACTTAAGCCCAGGAGCTTGAGGTTGCAGTGAGCTATGATGATGCCATTGCACTCTACCTGGGGTGACAGAGGTAGACAGAAAGGATGGAAAGAAGGGAGGGAGGGAGCGAAGGAAGGAAAGATACCACTTTTCAGCTTTCATAAGTAAACAGGCACAATTCCTTAGAAGAAACAAGAAGTGTTTTTGCCAGTGTCTCTCCCACTGAATATCATAAACTCAGATAAGAGCAAAAACTGTATTATGAGGAAGATATTTCTCCTTTTTGATCTTGGGTGTTGAAGCTCTAAATTCAGGAAGAAGATTATCATCTACGTGCTTAGTACTGGGCTAGGAAAATAGCAGGGAGCTTGATAAAGAGAATGGTGGTTCTTGATATTGTGAAATGCAGTTAGCGGTAAAGGCATCAATCCCCAGGACAGCTCCGGAGAAAAATTAAGCTCATTAGCATCATCATCCATGTGTCCTCATTCTCAACCAGGCATCCGTGCCATTTAACATGCCTTCCAGAGTGTGGGTATAGTTAGCACTAAATTTACAGACATTGTAATTGGTCCATGATATTTTAGAAATACAATCCTTCATGACCTAAACCGGCTCTAACACACTCTTAAATTCTAAATAATTTTCTTTCCTCTAAGAAATTAACTCTTCCAATAATAAAACATATATTGGGCTCGGCGCCTGTGGCTCAGCAGGCTAAGGTGCCAGCCACATACACCTGAGCTGGCGGGTTCAAATCCAGCCCGGGCCCGCCAAACAACAATGACGGCTGCCACCAAAAAATGGCCGGGCGTTGTGGCGGGCGCCTGTAGTCCCAGCTACTTGGGAGGCGG
>CAUYRH010122439.1:0-15166 GCA_963574655.1 Perodicticus potto | reverse complement strand
AAGTTTGAGTTCTCTGTGGATTCTGGTTATTAGATCTTTGTTGGAAACGTAAGCTGCAAATATCTTCTCCCATTCTAAGGGCTGTCTGCTTGCTTTACTTACTGTGTTCTTGGCAGTGCAGAAGCTTTTTAGTTTGATCAGATCACAGTAATGTATTCTTGATATTGCTTCAATTGCCCTGGGGGTCCTCCTCATAAAGTTTTCTCCCAGGCCAATTTCTTCAGGTGTTTCTCCTGCACTTATTCCAAGAATGTTTATGGTTTCAGGACTTAGGTTTAAGTCTTTTATTCAGTGAAAGTCAATTTTTGTTAAAGGTGAAAGATGTGGGTCCAGTTTCAGTCTTCTACAGGTCACCAGCCAGTTTTCCCAGCACCATTTGTTAAATAGGGAATCTTTCCCCCAATTTAAGTTTTTGATAGGTTTATCGAAGATCAAATGATGCAAAGTGTCTGGATTCATCTCTTGGCTCTCAATTCTTTTCCATACATCTACCTCTCTATTATTTTTGTGCCAATACCATGCTGTTCTGATCACTATCGATTTATAGTATAGTCTGAAGTCTGGTAGCGTGATTCCACCTGATTTGTTTTTCTTTTTGAGTAATGTCTTGGCTATTCAAGGTTTTCTCTGTTTCCATATAAAATGAAGTACTAGTTTTTCCAGATCTTTAAAGTATGACAGAGGTGCTTTAATGGGGATTGCATTAAATCTGTAGATAGCTTTGAGTAGTATGGCTATTTTAACAATGTTGATTCTTCCCAGGCATAAGCATAGTATGTTTTTCCATTTGTTGACATCTTTGGCTATTTCTATTCTCAAAGTTTCATAGTTCTCTTTAATCATCAGAGAAATGCAAATCAAAACCACTTTGAGATGCCATCTAACTCCAGTTAGAATAGCCCACATAACAAAATCCCAAAACTACAGATGTTGATGTGGATGTGGAGAAAGGGAACACTTGAGGAGAAAGGGAACACTTCTCCACTACTGGTGGGAATGCAAACAAATATGTTCCTTTTGGAAAGAAGTTTGGAGAACATTCAGGGATTTAAAAATTGACCTGCCGTTGGATCCTGCAATCCCTCTACTAGGAGTATATCCAAAAGACCATAAATCACTTCGCAAAAAAGATATTTGGACCAGATTATTCATTGCAGCTCAATTTGTAATAGCCAAGTCATGGAAGAAGCCCAAATGCCCATGAATGGATTAATAAATTGTGGTATATGTATACCATGGAATACTATGCAGTCTTTAAAAAAGATGGAGCCTTTACCTCTTTTAGGTTTACATGGAGGGACCTGGAACATATTCTCCTGAGTAAAGTTTCTCAAGAATGGAGGAAAAGTATCGAATGTACTCAGTATTTCTATGACACCTACTTATATTTACTCACACTTTGTTATGGAAGATAGAACACAACTATAGCCCAGGGTGAAGGAGAGAAATGGAGTGGGAAGGGAGGGGAGGGGGGAGGTTTGATAGAGGGAGGGTAGAAGGCAGGACCACACCTATGGAGCATATTGCAAGGGTACAAGTCAAATCTGTCAAGTGTAGAACATAAATGTCTTAACACAATAATCAAGTAAATTAAAGCCATGCTGATTGGTTTGATATAACTACGTCAGATTGTATAAAAAAATCAACACATTGTACCCTACATATGCATAAATGTATTCAAGGTCTATGTGTATTTGACTTAATAAAAAAAAGAAAAAAATACAGGTGTAACCTCAGAGTGCTAGGGACAGGCTGTGAATACACTCACCACATTCTTCACACTGAAGAAAAATGAAACAAGTGAGACAAGAAAAAAGCTATTGAATTTTGCCCACTTCACATTTTTGACTTTTATTTAAAAAAACAAACAAACAAAAAAAACAGTATTTCTTTAAACAACCTAAAAGCACTGTAAGAGACATTTGTCTTAAGTTTCTGGTTTGTTACCCTGTACTTCCATTTTTCATGGGTATTTATTCGGATGATAAAGTATCTTTTCTCTATTTCTTTCATTTATGTTATACCTTACCAGGTAATGATATTACTTTTTCTAGCTTTAAATAGCTTATCTTCTCAGTCCAGAAGGTAGAAACCAGATCTCATGTTACTTTGTATCCCCAGAGGTCCCAGCAGAGTATCTGGTGTGCAGAGAACAAACAGCTGCTGATTGTTTGATTTAATGATTGATTGAGAAGATGAGTAATATTGATATGCTACACAAGCTTTGTTATCACTGCACATACTCATGCAAAGGGAAAAACCATTTAGATTATTTAAGATGAATATGCATCCTTTCCTTTTTGGATATACCTTCTAGGTTATTCTTTCCTCTGCTTATTTAGCATTTCTGGAACAACCACATTAAACATGGGAACACTTCATGTAGTACCAATACTTAGGCACTAATGTGCAGACTTAGGGAAATTAAGATATTGCTTGCATAAGACTTCCTTTACTGGGCCAAGCGCACTGGCTCACATCTGTAATCCTAGCACTTGTGAGGTCAAGGAGGGTAGATTGCCTGAGCTCCAGGTTCAAGACCAGCCTGAGCTAGAGCGAGACCCTGTTTCAAAAAATAGCCAGGCATTGTGGTGGGCACCTGTAGTCCCAGCTACTTGGGAGGTTGAGGCAAGAGATCGCTTAAACCCAGGAGTTTGAGGTTGCTGTGAGCTGTGTCATCATGGCACTGTACCAAGGGTGACAAAATGAGACTCTGTTTAAAAAAAATTTACATAAATTTACTAGTGTGTTTGTCACAGCATGGTTCATTCCTTTATTCCTACAATTTCTACTCACTCATTTCAAATGTGAATTCAAATAGTATCGGTTTGAATTATATGTCAGGAATAGGTACAAAGACTAGAGGTGGTGTTTAGACTATGAAAGTATAATGTTCGAGTGCACATCCAAAAAGGCAAAAAGAAGCAGGAAATTTTGATAAAAGAGCAAAATCATAAAAAGAGACCGATGACCCAGGAATGCAAGTCAATAGCTACACCCAGTATTCTTGCTTGCTTCCTTCTCCATGGATAGCTGGATTGCTGTATTCATCACCACCAATAAAGATTTCTTGGACATCCACTAGGTACCTCATATGTAAATATAGATTTGTGTAGCATAATGTCCCTTGTCTCCTGCCTAGTAAATTTTGAAAATGTCTAGTAAATCTGAATTTTAGAATTACTCCATTGTTGAGGGCAGCACCTGTGGCTCAAAGGAGTAGGGCACTGGCCCCATATACCAGAGGTGGTGGGTTCAAACGCAGCCCTGGCCAAAAACTCCAAAAAAAAAAAAAAAAAAAAAATCACTCCATTGTTAGCCAAAATGTGCATTTTTAATTCCTTCTTGATTTATTAGGTCTAGTGAGGGTCCCAACTTTAAAGGAAAAATTGAACACATAAAAACACAACCAAATATTGAACATATTAAGATTGGTTTAGTCTTAAAATGAGTAGTTGATCTTCCCTTTCTCATAAGCTATGTTCTGTAATTTTCTCATGTGTTAATGAAGAATTATAGGATTGTGAATTCTGAAAGTAGAGAACAAAATCTCTAAATAGATTTAGATTAAATAAGAAGGGCGAGAAACAAATATTGAAGAACACATTCATCTATCTCCTTTAGATAGGAAGAAAAATAAAACAGAACAAGAGCCAATTCCACATCAATACCTCTTTGTAGACCATCTAAAAAATAGTGGGGGGTTTGTTGTTATTGTTGAAAAAATTATATAAAATAGAGCATAATTCTGCTATCCCAAAGATTGGGAAAATGCAAGAGCAATTAAACATAATAAGATATTCCTAAAAACAAACAAACCAAAAAACACCTTAGATCCCATTAGCATTTTGTCCCATCTCAGCCATTATTCAGGGTGGACATAAAATTCGTGTGCAATTTTGTATACAAATTTTATGTCCCCCCCGTACTGGATAATTGACTTGTTTAATTTGCAGCTGGATTACTTTAGTTGTTCCTTCTATCGCTCATTATTGTATAATACTTAACTCCCTTAAGAATAATTTGAACAAAAATTCTATCTTTGCTTTACATTGAGCGGAGCCTGGTTGCTTTATAATAAGTAAACAAACAATCTAGCACCTTCATCAGTGTTGTCAGATACCTGAAAACTGCTATGTAAACATATCTATGCTTTGCTGCATGTGCCCCTTTGATTTCCTACAGTGAATGTTTAATTAGATTGGCATGTGAAAAAGAAAACAAAAAAGACTATGGACTATTTTCTTTGGGGTGACATGAACCCGATATTAGCGTTAGTTCTCCTGAGTGCTGAAGAGCCTATATGATAAGGATCAACATAAAACTCCGAGTGAGCAAAATTTTAAAAAATCACAGGATCCTGAAACAGATGTGATTCCAATGGGAAAAGGTTTCAATGATTGGGCCAAAGTAAAATATGGGAATATCTTTCCATTTGCAGATTATTAGGTGGAGGGTACTTTTCCTTCTCTTTAGGAAATTCAACCTAACTGGATTTAACCAGTTTTATTTTCAATATATTATACCAAACCAGAATTATGACTTTCTTTTCTTGAGACAGTCTCAGTCTGTTGCCCAGGCCAACCTAGAGTGCCCTGACAGCCTAGCTCACAGAAATCTCAAACTTCTGGGTTCAAAGAATATTCCTGCCTCAGCCTATAGTCACCAGCCTCAACACTCAGCTAATTTTTCTGGTTTTAGTAGAGTTGGGGTCTCACTCTCACTCAGACTGGTCTCGAACTCCTGAGCTCTGGCAATCCTCCCACATCAGCCTCCCAGAGTGCTAGGCTCACAGGCAAGATCCACTGTGCCCATCTGACATTTAAATATTTTATTATTAATTCAGGGAAAATTAGCAACAGTGATAAAATTATTATTAAAAACTACTTATTAGTGCTATTTAGGAATGAATAATAATATATTGATAATATAATAATGAATACAGCAATTTTCATGTATCAAAAATGGCTAAAAAAAAATTTCCAAAGTTTAAATTTTGTTATGTTTACAATTTCTTTTTACCATGATCATTTTTACTTTCAAAACTAGTCCAAAAAAAGTTTTAACATTGTTTTATCTTCATGATTTAAAATTTTATTCACAGGGCATAAAATAGGCAATGATAGCAATGTCCCTGGAATCTGACACAGACAGATGAAATAAAAATAACGGGTTTGTCATTCTATGAAATAAAAAACAAAGCTCAGAAATTGAATATACAACTTAATTTTTTATTTGAAAAGTGCATTGGATTCTTATTCATTAAATTATGACTATAAAAATTTATTTAAAGAATTTCTTTCAGAAAAATCATATGGAAATTGATTGCCTATACACATCTTTCTACCAGCGTGATTTTCATTGATTAAAATTGGATATATTTTATTCTGTTTATTTTTATAGTTTTGGAATCAAAGCCCAATTTCATTGAACATATAATTTTGGGTTAAATGCAGGTTAAGTATAGATTCTAATTATCACTCATTCTCCATCCCTCCTGAAAATACAACTAAATAGTACCAATTCCATTTGGCAGACAAGGTCACATGAGCAACAATCATTTTAATGAGTCAGAAAAATTTTGTATCCAAGGAGTATGGCCATTTATTCTGAAGTGGAAGCTACTACCCTATGGGGAACTACATAAGGGTAAAATGCTCATGCAAGCTGGTTTTCATGCCTCCTGGGAGCTGTGTTTGATTCATGGCTTGTCCTCTTACTTACAATCATATAGCAATACCTTCACCAAATAGTAAACGTATTATTCCTTTTCTTATAACCTATGTTCTATAATTTTCTCATGTCTTCATGAAGAATTAAAGGATTGCGAATTCTGAGAGTAGAGAATAAAACCTCTAAATACTATTTGTTTTTTGTTTCTTTGATATTAGTAGTTTTGAAGAGCAATTTTAGGCTTTCCATTGAGGAAAACTGGATATGAATCATATCTCTCTAAATAACTTGGTAATTTTAATTAATAACATTCCTGAGCCTCAGTTTTGTTAAACTTTAAAACCGAAATAATAGTACTAATCTTGTACCAAGGTTACGAAGTTTCAGAGATGAAAAAAATTATTAAGCCTCTGATGTAGCAAGTTTTTATTAAGTAGTAGCCATTAAAAAGAAATTTTTATTTAGTAAAATGAATTACCTATGTTTAAGAAAATTGATGATTTATAAGTTTTAAAAATATTTTCTAATTCATTACATTTTAATTTGTCTGTAAAAGTGGTTGTGTGAGGCTGTGAAGCGGTATACTTGCCTAAGTGGCATAAATGAACCCTAAAATTGTAAATGGTTACTTATAAATTCTCACAGTATATAAATAAATATATATGCTCTATATGCACACATACCTATCTTTGTATGCATATATATTTTTTCTGAATATCTGCGTGTTTGCAGAATTTTAACACTTGTATAACGAATAAGAAAAAGAAATGGAGGTCTAACTCCAAAACACAAGCAGCCCAAATCTCGGTGGCTTAGAGGTAGGTGAAAACCTGACCTGAGTTGAGCTTTCCCTGCACTAACTTTAGCCTCCTCGCATTATGATACAGGACAGGTGGCGCCCCAGCCAGCTCAGCTCAGCGAGTTGGAGGACCTGCCGCCTCCCCCTTGTCGGTGCCCCTGTGGCGGCAGCGGCAGAGGAACCAACGGGCTGGAAGATAGGCAAGGTGGGGGGGCTCCAACCCCCTCCGGAGGCTCCAATAGCCAAAGGGTTCGGACAACTACCAGGGAGACACGGGTGCCTTGGTGTCTCCTTCCCTTTGCACTTACGACTAAATACTGAACCCACATTTCCTAGGCCTAGGTCAATTTCATGTAAGATTCCTAGGCCTCAATTCCGTGAATGGACTGTGTCCATTCATCAATACTTTCATTCACCTTGCCCCACTGAAGAGACCGTGTCCATTCCTTTCCTGGCCTCATACAGAGGGAACCCATGCTCCTACATATACCCCTAGACTAAGAGCCCTAATGGGGAGACCGGGAGAGACCGGGGGAGAGAGAGGGAGAGAGCTTTTCTCGCCCGATTTGAGTTTTCTCTCTCTCTACAGGGACCTTTAGTGTTTTTGTATTCTTTTCTGTAAATAAATTCTGTCTTACCACTGATCCGTGGTCTGCGGATTTATTCTTGAAATCACCGAGCCCAAGAACCTGAAATTCTGGTATCAATTACACCTGACATTCAGTGGAAACATCCTCAGAGAAGGGCAGGGAGGAGCCTGGAGGGTGAACCTCCACCCCACCCACACTGTATTTGCTCCCCAACCAGCTCAAGAAAGAAACATTCAATGCAGCAAGCACTGGACTAGCCGGTATAAGCAGGCTCCTTGTCCTCGGCAGAAAGAATGTGAGGTTGAGGAGGAGATGTCCTGGTTGCCCATAACTCACAGACAGACAAATGGGATGTTCTGTAATAAAAGAAATAGCGAAAACACTGATAATGCTTTAAATGTATTTGAAACATGATTTCGTAACAAAAGTAGTTACACCAAGAGGTTGTAAGGATGTATGTCACTTACAATGGGAAAGGTTTAGTTTTCATTTACTAGATTGAAGAGTCAAACCTTCTTCGTCTACCTTGCCTCTCTGGACACTTCCTTCAAAGTTCCAAACTTAGCAAACCATCACTACATGCATGCGCCCTTACTCCATTTGTCCTAAAGAATTCTTCATTACCCCAGTAATTTATTTCAACAACCTTCTTGACTTACACTGTTGTTACCTCCAGGGCTCATGCCACCAGTAATACTTGTAACATACAAAACACACTAGTTTGCTTAGTCTCAGCACTAGGAAACCAAAAATAATTCTAAGCACATCTGAGACTCCACATTCCCACTAGTCATGATTGATCCTGTCCATTCATGGTTTACTTGACTTTCAATATCTTACACAATTAGACGTGGCTTAGCCCTACTTTTGTACTATTCTTTAAGCTACTATGAAAGCAACTCTCACTACTTTCTCCTGTCTATGTTTCATTTCTCCTTGAATCTAAAATAAAAGTAAAACGTTGTCTGAAGCCTTTATTCTAGCTCTGGGTAAAAAGTGAGGGATCAGTAGATCCTTTTTAGTAGATGGCCTTTTTCCTCACTGAGTGATCTATTCTTTTTCACAAAAGTGGTGTCTATAAATTTCTACTGGCAATTTCTTGACCCTTTTATTTCCTTCATTTTGTTCTTAAAAAAAAAAGAAAAAAAAATATATATGAGGTTCCTCCATCCATGAGATGATATAAGAGGTTAAAATAAAAAGTTGAACTTTAAAGGGAAAGCAATCTTAAATGAAAATTTAACAATGCAACTTATCTTTTAGGAATTTATTAATTTAAATTTATTTTGGAGTTGGAGGAAAAATAGAGGGCATTGCCTTTTACCATAATAGTATGTATAGGAACTATTTCAGAATACATATTATCAACCTGCTCCAGAAATCACCTTAGTTAACAAGTTTACTTGACAAAAAGCCTTCAGAAACAACTTAGGAATAGACTATTAGAACTTTGTTAATAGATGTCAACAAAACACATACAACCCATCAGTGGATTTTAATTATTTCATATGAAATTTTAAGAAGGCACTGTTTGATTCTGGTGCAATAAGCAAAGGGGAAAAAAGATGGAGGCCAAAGAAATTCTATGCAGGTAGTGTTTATATGAAAGGTCAAAATAAAAGGTGTCGGTTGTGTGGCCAAGTGGAGACTTTTTAAACATAAATTTAGGCTGAGTGCAGGGGCTCACACTCATAATATTAGCAATTTGGGAAGCTAAGGCAGGAGGACAGCTTCAGACCAGGAGTTTGAGACTAGTCTGAGCAACATAGTGAGACCCTTTATCTTCCGAATACAGAGAATGACTGCCTTGATATGGTATGTTCAACTATAGTCCCAGCTCCTTAGGAGATTGAGACAGGAGCACGGCTTGGGCCCAAGAGTCTGAGGTTGCAGTGAGCCATGATGATGTTACCCCACACTAGTCTAGGCAACAAAGAAAGACAGTTTCAAAAAAAATGTAAATCATGGGGCGGCACCTGTGGCTCAGCGAGTAGGGCGGTGGAAGGTGGCAGGTTCAAACCCAGCTTCGGCCGAAATGCACAAAAAAAAAAAAAAAAAAGAAGAAGAAAAAATATTGTAAATTACTTTGGGCAGCATGGACATTTTATTGATGTTGTCTATCAATCCATGAGAAAAGCATATTTTTCCATTTGTTTGTGCCATCTATGATTTCATTTATCAATGTTTTATATTTGACATTATAGAGATCTTTCACATCTTTAGTTAAGTATCCTCCTAGCTATTTTAGTTTCTTTGTAACTATTTTAAATGGTATTGAATCCTTGATTTGACACTCAGCTTGACCGCTCTTAGTATACAGAAATACTACTGATTGGCGTACGTTGACTATGTAACCTGAGACTTTGCTCAATTTATTTGTCAAATCTGGAAGTCTTTTGGTGGAGTCTTGCACGTTTTCTAAATAAAATATCATATCATCAATGAAAAGATATAGTCTGACTTTCTGTGCCCAGTTTATTGAAGGTTTTTATCATGAAAGCATTGTATTTTATTGAAAGCTTTTTTGAATCTACTGGGATGGTAATATGGTCTTTGTTTTTGCTTCTGGTTGTGTGGTGAAGCATGTTTATTGATTTGCATATGTTAACCCATGCTTGCATGCCTGGAATGAAACTCGCTTGATCTTGGTGAATTTTTTTTTTTTCTTTTTTTGATGTGGTGTTCAATTTGTTTTGCTAGTTTTTTATTCAGGAACTTTATTTGCTAATATTATATTGAGCATTTTGTTTAGTTTGCTAGTATGTTGTGTTCATAAGGGAAATTGGTCTGTATATTTGGTTTTCTGTTGCATTCTTTCCTAGGCATAGTATCAAGGTGATACTGTCTTCACAGAATGAGTTACGAAGAATTACTTCCTTTTCGATGTTATGGAATAATTTCTGTAGGATAAGTTCTAGTTCTTCGTTATAAGTCTAGCAGAATTCAGCTGTGGATCTGTCCACTCAGGGGATATTTTTGTGGGGAGATGTTGGTGCCATCACCAAGGAAGCAGGCCAGAAAATGGATTGTAAGCTGCAAGCTTGCAGGAGGTGGGCCTCCCCATTCCATGTGTGTCGGGAAAAGGCCCCAAGCAACCTCTGCAGCTGCTATTTATTGAGAAAAAGCTCCCCTCCTCAAAGCCCGACCCCCCATACTGGAATTCCTGAGCTGATCAATTTCCAGCTGCCAAAGTCTATTTGTTAACATCTAGTGATTGCTTGTATGTTTCATAAACCTCCCCCTTTGTCTCTGCTAGCAGGCTGAAGTCCTGGTTCCTACACATCTTGCTGCATAAGCTGCTACACAGGTTGTTACATAGCTCACCTCATAGATTATTACACAGCTCACTACACAGTTTGTTACATAGTTCACTAAATAAGTTGTTACATAGCTCACTACATAGGTTGTTACATAGTTCACTACATAGGTTGTTACATAAGCTGCTACATATTTTATTACATAGGTTGCAGCATAACCTGTTTCGTAGGTTGCTACAGGGACATCTGTAATTGCTGTTTCAATCTCACTGCTCATTATTGTACTGTTCAGAATTTCTCTTCAGGATTTCTATTTTTTCCTTATTTAGATTTGGTAGGCTGTGTGTTTCCAGAATTTTACAGATTCAATGCAATCCCCATCAAAATACCATGTCATATTTCACCAATCTAGAAAAAATAATTCTACACTTCATTCAGAAGTGAAAAAGAGCCCAAATAGCCAATGCAATCTTAAGCAAAAAGAACAAAGCTGGAGGCATCACATTATATAACTTCCTATTACACTACAAGGATATACTAACCAAAACAGCATGACACTGGTGTCAAGGTAGAGGTAGAACAATGGGACATAATAGAGGACCCAGAAACAAAACCAACTTCCTCCAACCAACTGACCTTTGACAAGGCAGACAGCACCATGCCCTGGGGGAGGGAAGTCCTTTTCAATTAATGGTGTTGGGAAAACTGGTAGCCACATGCAGAAGAAAGACACAGGATGCCCATTTCTTGCGATATACAAAAATTAATTCAATATGGACAAAAACCTTAAATGTAAGATATGACATGAAATTAGAAAAATTCTAGAATAACACATAGGAAAAACTCTCCAGACATTGGCTTAGGCAAAGAATGTTTGACTAACGTCCCAAAGGCAAATGCAACAACAATAAAAATAAATAAATAAATAAATGGGACTTGATTAAATTAAATAGCTTCTGCAAAGCAAAGGGAATAACCAACAGAGTAAACAACCAACTTACAGAATGGGAGAATACATTCACAAATTTCCACAAGCCGCGGAAAACGCCTTTTATGATTTTATTACCACCTGCTTTCCAGGCTTCCTCACTGCTGGCAAAACTAAGCTAACATTAAAATGGCTAAACTGTGTCGATGCAGTTTTGATTAATTGTATTGCTTCTGGTTTGGGATACAATAAGCTAAGCTTTTGATTTGAAATTGGACATTTCAAATTGGAGCATACTTTGATTAATTGTCTTGTTTCTGGTTTGGGAAATAATAAGCTAAGCTTTTGATTTGAAATTGGACATTTCATATTTAATGACCTAATATGCCAGGAATGGAAAAACAAACATCACGTATACTCTATAATAATTTGGAGCTAAATGAGGGGCACATGTGGGCACAAAGCGATGTAAAGGCTATTGGTAACCAAGAATGCAGGATGGCAGGACACAGTGAGAGGTAAACCCTTACTCGTCAGGTACAATGAATGTTATTTGGGTAACGAACACTCTAAAAGCCCCTATTTAAGCATTCTACAGGGTACTCCTGTAGCAGTAATATTTGTAGCCCTTTAAAACTCTGAAATAAAAAAGAAGATATGAATAAATTGATAAAGCAATAAAGATATATTCTTAGACATAAAAATTGACCTTATCTATTGATAGCTTACTTAGTATTTAATTTGAGATTGTATGCATTATTTTGATAGGCATATTGCCTGCTTATTTTTCAGTATGATTTATTTTTCCAATTCACTTATGCAAGTGAGATTTTGAAGTTCATGTCAGAGTCAATAGTCTATACACAGGCAGTGGACCCTAGAAAGGAAACAGAGCCAGAGGTAAGAAAGCTCCGAATTTCTCCCAGGTGTATTCAGTTGCATTTAAATGGAAAGATAGATTCTGTTTAACATCTGGTTTCCACCTACCTGGGGCCAAAGGGTAACTTTATATGCAGAAAGAAATTTTCAAGTTCTCCCTACTGAGAATTTTAATTTTCACTTGTTTCTTTATGTCAATCTTATGTCACTCCCCGAACTTCAACAATGAGAAAGTTAAAGCAGCTCCTTTTCTCATGATAATAATCATCAGGTGCCAATTTTATGAAATCAGAGCTCCTTGTATCTGACCTAAATTATTATAAAACCCAAATTAAAGGTCAGTTTCTATCCATCGCTGACCACTGTAGGTTAAATTAATGGCTTTTCACCAATGCAGATGTATGATGGGGTTATATACTCATGAAGCCAAAAATGTGGTAGACTGAAAACACAGTGAACACACTTAACTGTCTGAAAATCATAGCTTAACCTCGCTTATCTCAAGTGTGCTGAGAACAGTTACATTAGCCTACAGTTGGGCAAAATCATCTAACACAAATTCTGTTTCATAATATAATGATGAATATTCCATGTAATTTACTTAAAGCTTCATGGGAAGTGAACAACAGAATGGTTGTATTGGGCATGAAAAGTATAGTTTCAACTGTATGTCTATCACTTTTCCAACATTTTAAAGTCAAAACAATCTCAAGTAAAAGCATTACAAATCAGAGGCCATTTGTAATTGCTTGTTCAATTTTTGATTTTCCTTGTACTGTATTCATTCTGTCATAGTAGTTACCTATTGCTGCATAACGACCCCAAATATAGTCACTTAAAACTACAAACATTTATTATCTTATAGTTTCTGCAGGTGCCTCCGCCTTTGACTTGTATATTCATGCTTTTACCAGGGCTATAATCTCATCTGAAGGTTTAACTGGGAGAGCATCTTCTTCCATATTCAATCATGTGGGGGTTCTAAGTATTCAGTTCTTAAGAAGCTGTTGAGCTCAGGCTGTTTCTTGAGACTTGAGTGTCTCAATTGGGCTGCTTTCAACATAGCAAATAGCTTCTCGTAGAATAAGCCAATGAGAAGGTATAAGCCAAGACAAAAGCCACCTTTGCACTACTCCATGCTTTAGAAGTGAGTTGTCAAATTAAGGTCACATTGAATCAGAGGCGATTGCACAAGGTCATGAACACCAAGCAAGACCATGATTGGGGACTATGTTTGAGGCTGCCTATGAACCAGGAAAACAGTAAACATGTTTTAGTACATACAGTCTGTCCGCAAATATTACCATTTAGTAGGTGATCAAATGCATATTAAAATAAAATGCATTTAAATGGAATTTGATTGAGTATACTATTAAGCAGGACATTATTTTTAAAAACAAGAAGATGAAAATTGCTAGAGTCACTGGATTCAACAACTAGGAACACACAATTCCTAAATTCATACCTAAACATTGGTAATTAGAATTTATTTTACAAAATTTATATTAACAATATCTTTATATCTAGTAATATTTTATTTTGGTTCTATTGATACCGGAATTTCAGGTTCTTGGTCTCGGTGATTTGAAGAATAAACCCGCGGACCACAGATCAGTGGTAAGACAGAATTTATTTACAGAAAAGAACACAAAAAACACTAAAACTCCTGGTAAAGAGAGAGAGAACTCAAGTGGGGAGAGAAAAGCTCTCTCCGGTTCTCTCCTGGTCTTTCCCCGTCTCTGTGCTTAGGCTTTTAGTCTCGGGGTATATATATGCGCTTGGGTTCTTTGGCCAGGAAATGAATGAACACAGTCCCTTCCGCCTGGGCAAGGTGAATGAATGTATTAATGAATGGACAGAGTCCATTCATGGAATTGAGGCTTGGGAATTCACATGTAATTGACCTAGGCATCGGAAATGGAGGTTCCGTCTTTAGTCTTAAGTGTAAACTGAAGGAGACACCAAGGTGCAGGTGTCTCCTTGGCAGTTGTCCGGCCTTTGTGGCTATTGGAGCCCCTGGAGGGGGGGTTGGAGGTTCCCCTCCTTGCCTGTCATCCAGCCTGCTGGTTCCTCAGCCGCGCTGCCGCCGCACCAACACCACCAAGGTGGAGGCGGCAGGTCTGCCAGTTCCATTGAGCTGGCCGGGGCGTCCAATGTCCTGCATCACTATGAAAAAATATTATTTAAAAAGGCATTAGAGGATGGCGCCTATGGCTTAGTGGGTAGGGTGCCGGCCCCATATACCGAGGGTGGTGGTTCGAACCAGCCCTGGCCAAACTGCAAAAAATAAATAAATAAATAAATCGCTGGTCATTGTGGCAGGTGCCTGTAGTCCCAGCTACTCAGGAGTCTAAGACAAGAGAATTGGCTAGGGACACTAAGGCAAGAGAATCCCTCAGCCCAGGCGTTGTTGGAGGTTGCTATGAGCTGTGTGACGCCATGGCACTCTACCAAGGGCGATAAAGTGAGACTCTGTCTCCACAAAAAAAAAAAAAAAAGAAAAAAAGAAAGAAAGAAAGAAAGAAAGAAAAAGGCATTAGAGTATCCAATGGTTATTTCAATTTAAAAGTAGACAAATAAATGTGAAATCCTAAGCCCTCTCCTGATACCGGAATTTCAGGTTCTTGGTCTCCGTGATTTTAAGAATAAATCGTGGACCACAGATCAGTGGTAAGACAGAATTTATTTACAGAAAAGAATACAAAAACACTAAAGGTCCCTGTAGAGAGAGAGAACTCAAGTCGGGAGAGGAAAGCTCTCTCTGTTTCTCTCTCGGTCTCTCTCCCTCCCAGCTCTTTGTCTAGGGGTATGGGTTCCTTGGCAAGGAAGTGAATGGACACAGTCCCTTCCGCCTGGGCAAGGTGAATGAATGTGTTAATGAGTGGACCACTCCATTCATGGAATTGAGGCCTAGGAAATTTACATGAAATTGACCTAGGCATAGGAAATGGGGGTTCCTATTTAGTCCTAAGGGTAAAGTGAAGGAGACACCAAGGCGCCATGTCTCCCTGACCGTCCGTCTGGCTATTGGAGCCTCTGG
>CAUYRH010122438.1:0-28846 GCA_963574655.1 Perodicticus potto | reverse complement strand
GCTGGGACTACAGGCGCCCACCACAACGCCCGGCTATTTTTCTGTTTTGCAGTTCAGCCGAGGCCGGGTTTGAACCCGTCACCTTCGGTATATGGGGCCAGCGCCCTACTCGATGAGCCACAGGCGCCGCTCAAGAATGTTCATTTTTTTTAACATAACCACTGGACCATTTGCAACCCTAACAAAATTAACAGTGATCTCATTATATCATTCAACACTGAGTTCATAAACAGATTTCCCCATTTGTGTCAAAACTGTCCCTGTTCTTGTCCTTTTCTTGCCTCTCTGACTCTGCCCTCTTCTTTGCCTGGCTTCTTTGATTCCCTGTCTTTGCTTTGTCTCCACATATACTTTCTTTGTCACTTTTGGAATTGAGGGCTCTAGGCTTACTCCTCTCTTTTCCCATGTCCTTTTCCAGCATGGGGAGTGAGTGGGTGGAGAGAAATGTAGCCATGAATAAGAGGAGACCCCTGTCCTTGGGGAGATCCCAGACTAGTGAGGCAGGAGAGTAAGGCAGGGATGCACCTCAATGGGAGGGCTTTGAGTTGTCTGTAGCACCTGTTTGTGGCCCCAGCGGAGGCAGGACCTTTGTGCTAGGCAGGCCTCTACATCCTCCTGTTTGTCCTGCCTTCTGTTCCTAGGAGGACACGTGGGCGCAGCGGCAGCAGCTGCAGAAGCACCTGGTTGAGCACCTACGCCAAAACTGGGGCTCTCTTGGTGTCCCTACACAAACCCGAGACCTGGGCGAGCTACTGCAGTCCTGGGGTGCTGGAGCCAGGACTGGTGCTCCCAAAGGTTCCCGCTTCACACATTCAGAGAAGTTCACCTTCCAGCTGGTGGGTGGGCCCAAGTGGACATGGGGTGTGCTGATGGGGCATGGTGGGCTCAGAGGGAGATTTCTTGTAGAACTACACTGTTATCCACACAGGTTCCCACGTGACCACAGGTGGGCCCTTTTCCTACTGGGGGTGGTGTCCAGAGGGGTCCCCTAGCTTCGGGGGACTTTAGTGGACAAAATGTGGATAGGTGGCAGCGATGTAAGGGTATAGGGTACAAACCCCACCTTTCCAAAAAATGGCAATTTCCTGTGGGCATATCTTCTTTCCTTGGATGGTCACCTCGAGGGGCCCCCATCCTCATGCACATTTGGGAATTGAGGGGCAGGTGGGTAGGAGCTGTGTCAGGGTCAGGGAGGTGTCACCATCATCAAACTCTTTAGTCTGAGGTTGCAGATACTCCCTTCACCCTCTTGTAGTCACAGTCTCATAGCTATCAGCAGCTGAGTGCATGTGGGTACAGTGCTGGGGGGGTTGTGGGTGTTAGACTGGATCATGAAGGGTAGGGCCTTCCCTGATAGCCAGGATGCCTCTCCTCACTCCTCCTAGGATCCTCAGGCCCAGGCAGCCCAGGTGTCAGAGATGCCAGCCACCTCTCGGCGACCTGAACAGGTGAGCAAAGTAGTGTGGGGGGGTGTCTTGGCTCCTTCCCTATTTGCTGGGCCTGCAACCCCCACCTGACTAATGTGTGCCTCCCAGGAAACGTGGGAAGCTCAAGAACAGGAGCTAGAGTCCCTTCGGGAGCAGCTGGAGGGAGTGAACCGCAACATTGAAGAGGTTGAAGCTGACATGAAGATGCTGGGCGTCAGCTTTGTGCAGGTGGGAAGAGGGACTGTAGGCAGGGTCAGGTCAGAAGTAGGGCCCGGGGGGGTTTGAGGTACTTGAGATGGCTGAGAGGTGCCCTGTCTCAGGGCACAGAAGGGATCATAGGGGACATTGGGAACCATGTAGGGCTCTTGAGGGTTCAGGACAATCAGTGGGGATGAGGGCATGTGGGTGTGGGTGGACCTGTAGGGGTTAGAGGCACCTATGTGCATTAGTCAGGCCTTGTAGGTGGCTGTGCGGATCACCAGGTTTCTGAGGGTCTGGGGGCATCTATGGGGCAAGGTGGGTCTGTATGGGCAGGGGCTTGTGGGGCTCCTCAGTGTCCTTGGGCTTCTACATGGAACTGGAGAGGTCAGAGAGGCCTTAGGGACTTGGGGGGTGGATATAACCATCTGTGGGACTCATATTGGCTGTGCCAGGGCTTTCTGGGCTCAGCTGGGGCTGTTTTGCCAGGTGGAGAATGAGTGTCAGCAGAGCAAGCTCAGCACAGTGGAACATGAGCAGGCCCTGTGCCTGAAGAGCCGGGCGGTGGAGCTGCTACCTGATGGGGCTGCAAACCTCGTCAAGCTGCAGGTGGGACTGGGGGTGGTGGGGTGGGGTAGGGCAGGGCTTAGAAGGGCTTGGCTGTGTAACATGTCCCCTCTTACACTGGCAGCTTGTGGTGGAAAGTAGTGCCCAACGGGTCATCCATTTGGCGGGACAGTGGGAAAAGCACCGGGTCCCGCTCCTTACTGAGTACCGCCACCTCCGAAAACTCCAGGATTGCAGAGAGGTAGGTGGTGGGGTCCTGGGCCATAGGTGGGGAAGAGGCAGGTTTGGTCCCTCCCTAGGTGGCCATCCCTGTGCTCTGCTCACTGGCTTCTGGCAGCTGGAATCTTCTCGACGGCTGGCAGAGATCCAGGAACTACACCAGAGTGTTCGGGCAGCAGTTGAAGAGGCCCGCAGGAAGGAGGAAATCTATAAGCAGTTGGTAAGGCCCATGTGGGAGATCTGGGTAGCTTCTGTGGGTGGGGGACAGGTCCTAGAGGAGTGCCTACTGTGTCTCTATCTAGGTGTCAGAGCTGGAGACTCTGCCCAGAGATGTGTCCCGGTTGGCCTACACCCAGCGCATCCTGGAAATCGTGGGCAACATCCGGAAGCAGAAGGAAGAGATCACCAAGGTGTGCCGCTATGGTCATGGAAGGTGGCTCATATGGGCAGACATGCATAGCGTGGCCACATGGGGACTTCATAACCTCGGATGGGCAGAGTTGTCTTGCCATACCCTGACACAGGACAGTCACATAAACTCTACCCTAGCCACCCCTGACACAGTGACGCAGGCCCTGTCTGGATGTGAGTGCATGCACATGAGTACCCTCAGGTGGCCAGCCACCCTGCCCCAGACATGGGCTCATGGCTGTCCTGGTGTCTGCCAGATCTTGTCTGACACAAAGGAGCTTCAGAAGGAAATCAACTCCCTCTCTGGGAAGCTGGAACGGACGTTTGCAGTGACTGATGAACTTGTGTTCAAGGTGTGGGGCAGGCCAGGGTGGGTGTGAGGAGTGGGGTGGGGCTGGGTTGCTGTCTGCCCATGTGCCCACAGGTTGGCATGGGCCTAGGCCCTGTGTGAGCCTGGCAGGTACACTGATGCTTGGGCCTGGCTTTGTTCCATGTAAGGTGCAGTTGGAGGGTGGGTGGGTGGGAGAGGGTACCCTTGTGAGGGCTTAGAGGTTTGGGGGGCAGAGACAACCCACTGATACCTTCAAGGTCCCCTCTTTGTGGTTAGGATGCCAAGAAGGATGATGCTGTTCGGAAGGCCTACAAGTACTTAGCTGCCCTACATGAGGTAAGGGGAGAAGCATACTTGGGTGGCTAGCAGGGGTTGTGGGGGGCTGAGTACAAGCCTTCTGCTCCTGCTGTCCCTAGAACTGCAGCCAGCTCATCCAGACCATTGAGGACACAGGCACTATCATGCGGGAGGTTCGAGACCTTGAGGAACAGGTGAGGCTTAGGGATGGGAGGGAGAACCAAGACAGGCCAGGGCCAGCTCCTCAATTTAAGAGGCTGTGGAACCAGACACAGCCTACAGCTAGAGGCTTAGTCCTGCCCCAGTGCCTTTGCTGGTGATCTGGGTCAGACAAGTGGGCTACTCTGTGTCCAAGCCTCTACCCTGAGAGCCTTCATGCCTGCCTCCCAGGGCCGTTGGCAGAAGCTTCAGCTTGAAGATGTGGTAGGGAAACCTGCCATGTAGCAAAGGATGCTTTAGGTGGAGGGAATGCCTTGTGCAAAGGCCTGGCAAGGGACACAGCAGGCTGCTGCTGGGGGTGGGTGGGAGAGGTCCATTCACAGTGGCTGTGATGGGGTGTGGCAAGCAGGAACTGGAAGAGGGGCCTGCGTGCTGAGGGGGTATGTTCACATTGCCTTAGATTGAGACAGAGATGGGCAAGAAGACCCTTAGCAACCTGGAGAAGATCCGTGAGGACTACCGAGCCCTTCGCCAGGAGAATGCTGGCCTCCTGGGCCGGGTCCGGGAGGCCTGAGGAACCCCCAGAAGAAACATTTCCCCAGACTTGGGCAGGGATTTGGGGTACGGGAGGTGGTGCAAGCACCTACCCTCCCTATTCCCTCTGCTTCTTGTCCACTTCCTCCCACTGCAGCCTTGGACCCAGAATCCTGCCCCCCTGGCCCAGCCCTCATCTAGGGTGATCATCTAGCCTTTGGGAGCTTGGTTGCAGTTTATTGGGGAGGGTACTGGAGTATGAGGCCTTGAATCTCAAATAAACAAGGAGCACTTCTGCAGTGGAAGCTGAGGCATGGATTGAGGCTCAGGGTGGGGGCACAAGATGGGTGGCAGTGGGAGATATGGAGTATGTTTTTACAAGAGTGTGTGTGGCTGTATGTGTCCTCATAGGACCTGGGAGATCCACTGGGAGACGGGGTGTGTGTATGTGTGTGCATAAGTGTGTGATAAGGATGAATGCTGATGAGCTGTATGAGACCCTGCATGAGCAATTACCTCTGTGTGGCTTTCTGAGACCTGAAATCCTGAGGGTACTGATGCTTCAGTGCTGGTGTCTGGGCACACCCCTATGTGACATTGCCCCTGTGACCCATAAGGCCAGCTGTGGGTGCATGCTTTGGGGTATGAGAGTTGATAGGACTGTGCTCATGTATGCTTGTTTATGTGACTGTGCAGCTTTAAGGTCATTTGAGTGTACTGAGGCAGGCTCTTTGTGTTTTGGGGTTTGTGTTGTGACCAGGGACCAGGATTCTAACAGTCTGTGTATCTGTGTGACTTTTCCAGCCCTGAGATCATCTATGAGAGTGGCTGAGGCAGGCTGTGTATATGGCTGATTGTGAACGTTCCCTTTGGCTGGAGGTCCCATCTCAGGGGTAGGGCAGGGCAGAGGGTGAAGGTGGGGGCTGGGGCTGGAAATGGGACCCCACCGAGCAGCCTGGGGGCAGAGGTATGATCTAGGAGGGCTGTTGGCTGGGGAGCAGGGGCCCTGGCAGGTAAGACAGTGGACACTTTCTATGGGCATGTCCATGGTCTGTCATCCCTGCTACCATCCATCTTGGCCTGTCCTTCCTTTTTTCCTTGGTCTTGAGCTCAGGGGCCGGGTGTAGGGTTGGAACACCTGCTGGGCCTCTGGCTCCTTTTTTTTCGGAACTCGAACTCATCCACGGTCCACACAGCCCCCTTCTCGCTCTCCACCCGCACAAAGCACTTGTGCAGGCTCAGGTTGTGGCGAATGGCATTCTGTGGAAGGGCAGGGGTACAGGGAGGCAGTCATCCTGAGGTCAGCAGCCCCTGGCAACAACCAAAATTCTGCCCCAGGCCCACTAACTCCCGAGCTGCAGTGGCACTCAAGGCCTTCCCAGCCACTGCCACCTCCAGAAGAGCTTACCTTCCAGGTGGCAGGGTGGTTTCTAAAGTAAGCAAACATGCGTGTGAACCAGCGGTAGATCTCATTGAGTGTCCGCTGCTTCTCAGGAGCCTCCAGGATGGCCTGGAAGTTGCGGGTGAGGGTAAGTGGTGTGTTCTTTCAAAGTCAGGGCTGAAGGGGGCAGTAGACTACCCTGGGTAGTCTGACATTGGGGTGGAAATTGTGGCAGTAGGTAGAGGAGAGGGAGAGAGATGGTGAAGAGTGAAGGATCAGGGACAAGGTTAGCTGGGTGAGGTGTGGGGTCAGGACAGGGTTAGATGTGGGGTAGGTATGGTCAGGTTGAGATTAGGTAAAGGATCAGAGCTGAGTTTAGGAGTGGGGTCATATTCAGGGTTAGGGCTAGACTGAGGTTCAAGGTCTGGATGGACTAGGAGTTGGAGTTCTCTGTGGGGGTGATATTTCAGGGTTTGAAAAGGTGAGAGGTCAGAAGTGTGGTCAAGGGTCTGGAAGGAGTCAAGAGCCAGGCCAAGTTACGGGTCAGGGAAGGGATTGGTTAAGAGTCAGACTTCAGGGTGGCCTGGGGTAGTTAGGGGGGAGGGACAGGATGACACATGGTATTATGTCAGGAGTCAGAGACGGGCCTAGTTAATGGAGTGTTTTGTGTGTCCGGGATGTGGTAGGTGGTTAAATTCAGGGGCGAGATTGAGGTCAGTTGTGGGTTAGGTGTGGAGTGAGGCTGAGGGTCAGGGAATTTGATTTGTGTGGATTTAGGAATCCGATTGATGAGTCAGTGATTGTGATTGCAATGAGGTTATGAGTCAGGATGGGGCTAGGCTAGGAGTTCAGTTCAGAGACAGAGTTAGGTGAAGAGCTGGCATTATATAGGGGTTCAGAGTTGGGATTAGGTTCAGGTTTGGGCTTAGGTATGGGGCTAGATGAAGGTTCTGGGAGGCTGAGATAAAGGGGTTGGGATGGGCTGAGGTTAAGGGTCAGGTAGGTGTTGTATGGAAGGGTGAGGGACGGGATCCAGCTAGGGTGTGGGTTGACGTACTAGAGTACATTGGTGCTGGAGAAGGCATGGGGTTGAGTTGCCATAAAGGCTGGAGAAGGAGATAGAGTAATAGCTGGGATGGGCTTACAGCAAGGGGCAAACAAGGGGTAAATTTTGGGCTATTTTGTATGGCTAGAAGAGGGTTAGGTATGGGGTTGAGGTGGTCATCTGGAAAAGGGTGGGATTAGGGTCAGAGTTTGGCATGCACTGGCTTGGATGGTGGTTTAGGTTTGTATTCAGGGACAAGTTTGGGGTGAAGCCAGCACAGGTATCACATTTGAAGTGTGGTTTGGGCTTCTCAGGGCTGGGGCTTGTGAATGGAGGAGCAATTCAGAGGTTCCCCATGGGAGGTGGTTGTTTGGGAGGCAGGTCCTCCCCTTCCTTCTCCTTGGGGATGAGCTGTCCTGCTTACCCAGCGGATGAGGGTGGCATAGGTGAAAGGGGGCCGCATGTTGTGGAACTTGAAGTAGTCCATGTTGTGGAAGAAGTCTGTCAGAGGTGGGGACAAATCAGGCCCCATTGCATCCAGGACATCCACTTCCCTGTTGCCCCCACAGCGTGAGTCTACATGCTTGAAATGCCACCATCAATACCAGTGTCAGTGGTCACAGGACTGTTTTCTGGTCGCTTGACACATGCATCACTTACTGTTTGTACCACTCCTGCCAAAATAGCTCTCCCCAAGGTTTAAAAGAAGTGAAGTAACTTGCACACCAAAGGATGCAGCTGGTTAAGTGGTGGAGCCACTTTGTATTCCCTAACAGCCCCCCAAACACCAGTCAGGATTTGGAGCTTGGGGTTACCATGTAGGGCAAGGGCCATTTTTACCTGGGAATGTGCTGTTTCCATGGCTGCCCCACAGATGCCTGCGTACAGCAAAAAGGCTGTCGGAGGCCTCCCGGGGGCCAGGCCAGGTTGGAACGATGCTGCCCTGGGTCCCAGCAGCTACAAGACAGCAGGAGCCCTTGTCAGATGATGTCTGGGGGAGGAGAGAGAGGCTGGTGACTCAGAGGCTTAAACTTTCCACTTTATTTTTAAATCACTATTTTTAAAAGTAAGGGCACCCTCTTCTCAATTCCAGTCTGGTGTGGAACCCCATGAAGCAGTGCGAGCTGTATTTATTAGTGTGGGTGTGGACGCTGTGCGCAGCCACCAATGCTGGGGCTAAGGACTAGGATTGAATCAGTCTCATTCACCACCCAACTGTGGACTTGGGAATGTCACCTATATCTCCCTGGCCACCTCAGTGTTCCTTATCTGTGAATTGGAGATGATAGTGGTACCTACCTCACAGTGGCATCATGAGAATTGAATAAATTAAAACCAGCAAAGTGCTCACAAACAGTGCTTGGCACCCAGGGCTAGCATCATGGGTATGTGATTCTTATGGTTACACAGGACCTCATGCTCTAATGCTCTGAAGTCACTGTCTTAAAGTTTGAACAAGGGAGCCTGCATTTTCAGTTTGCACAGGGTCCTACAGTTTAGGTAGCTGGTCCTGCTGGCACACATCTTTGGTCAGTGTTTGTCTATTTCTTGTTGCTTTGCAAACTCAGGATCACAATGCTTCAGGATCTTAGGGCCAGAGGGTTTGTAAGTGGAGGGGGAAGATTCATAGGTCTCAGCATGTTTGGAGCTGGGGAGAGGAGACCACAGATCCCAGGGATCACATGTGAGGATAGATTCCTTGCCCCCCTGTAGGGTTCCTTCCACTCCCCACCCTGACCCCCACAGTCTAAGCCTGCCACCTATGGACTTGAGGTTGCTTACCACAGATGGTGCCTTGGTCATTGCCATTTTCCCGGCCAGGTGGGCCTGCATAGCACCCAGCTTCTCTTTCTCCAGCACCAGCTGTGAGGATGGGCACAAAAGTGAGGCCTCAATTCACCCTTTTTCCACCACATCTTTGCCTGGGCTATGATCTTCCCTGGATTTGGGGACTCTGCAGTTCTATGAGCCATGGAATACATGCTGAGGTGTTACCAGGTGCACTATCCTGGTTCCTCCTTTATGCCAACCCTGGTTCCTGGCATAGAGTGGACAGAAGCTTTGTCCCCCATCCCCTATCCCACCAGGCATTACCTTCTGCTCCAGTGATTGTACCACCTCTCTCTGGAGGAGACACTGTGCCCTGCCCTTCTCATCCAGGAGATGGTCCGCCTGGCAGTGCCTGGCAAGGGGAAGAGTCCATGCAGGTAAACATGACAGGCCTGGTCTGGCTCAGTGTTCCTGGTGGGGATGGCCCAGACCTGGGAGGTCTATCCTCAGAGGCTTAACTCCCTTCCCCTCTCGACCTCCGTCTCCTCACGCCTATCATTCCCTTCAACACATGTCACTTGGCACTCACTGTGTGCCAGGCCTGAGCTTACCCCCTGAGATGATGTTGGAAGGGTGGTTAGCTGACAGTGGGCCAGGCAGATGAGAGAAGGAAAGGCATTCAAGTGGAGGGGATAGCCTGTATGAATGCCTGGCTGTAAGGAGGACAGGACATGCTCAGTTGCTAAGAATAGTTGGGTATGGTTGGAGAAGGGGGGATGTGTGTATGTGAGAGATAGGGATGAAGGGAGGCAACAACAGCTATCTAGAGGAGCTGGGATGTTGGAAATCAATGAATCAGACTGGTGTGCTGGCATAAGGAGCAGCAGAGCAAAATAGTTAGGAGTGTGGATTCTGGAGCCTGGGTGCCTGGGTTCAAATCCTAGCTCTGTCACTCAGGACCTGGGTAATCTTGATCAAGACACTTAATCTCTTTGGCCTCAGTTTCCTTTACCTGTAAAATGGGGTACAAAACAGTACCTACTTTTATTATTATACCCCATTATACATAAGAGGAAAGTGAGGTCCAGAGAAGCTGAGTAACTTGCCCAAGGTCACACAGCCAGTGAGTGCTGGAGCTGGGATTTGAACCCACAGTCCCAGCATTTACCTTTTTCATCTTACTACTTATCAGGATGAGGTCGGAGCTGAGATCTGCATGCCAGACCCCCTCCCACAAACTAGGACTCCCTGGACTGGCACGGGCTCAGGCCACTCACTTGAGGAAGTCCTCCGGCTCTTCAAAGACCTTTTCACATCCAGGCCACTTGCAGACGCCATTTGCCAGCAGTGGGTAGGAGCTCTGGGGTGCGGCCGAAAGGGTGCTGGGGGGACAGAAGGTGTGAGGGGAGGCAATAGCAGGGTGAGGGTCCTTCCCAGATATGTCCACTGACCTGTCCTTTCTGGGTGCACTAGGGCTTGGGAAGGTGCAGAGCAGTGCTGGTTCCTTGGACACCCACTCCAGGCTGGCGACGTTGATCCCTGTTGGTGGGCACAGGGTACCTCTGGGGACTTTGGGCCAGGCTCTGGAACTTGGCCCACAAGGCCTCTCATTTTGAGTTTCTCACCCTCCTAAGCCTCAAAGGCTCAACTCCCAGAGGATTCTGCTGTCCCAAAAGTCCCAGGCTCTGGCAGAGCAGTCAAAAGACTGCCATTTGCAAGTGCTGACATTTTGACTAAGATCTGTGGTTCTGTGATTTTGACATTCTGCATCTTTAGGGTTCTGAACTTGACATTTTTTGGAGGTTGAAGTTTCTGAGCCTCTGACACCTGACAAATCTGACTTCCAGGGGGCTGCTGTTCAGAACAGCCTGTGTCGCTCACGTTCGGGATTTGGGAACTCTGGGGTTCTAAGAGCCATGGAGTACATGCTGAGGTGTTACCAGGTGGCAGGCCAGGTCGGGCCTTGAGGGAGAAGACCCCAGTGGTGGCGGGGGGTGGTGGAAGGCTGATCATGGCTGGGCTGTCCAGTGGGTGCACTTGCAGCACAGGGGTCCGGGAATGGGCATCCACTGTTGAGAGCTGGGGATACATATGGGCTGTGGTTCAGTATGGTTTGGGGACCCTCCCTACAGATCTCCCATCTTTCTGCCCATTCATGGTCCATACCTGGTGCATAAAGTGTGGTCGGTCCTGGAGGAGTGCCTGCAAGTGGGGCAGGGGGCCCAGTCGTGCCCCAGAGGGTGCCACCATGACTAGGGGCACTGTGGGCAGCTGCAGAGGGGAAAGGCAGGCAGGTGAGATGTCACCCTCATCCTCATTGTCCTGTACCTCATTCAAATACTCCCCACATGGTAGGTACTATGATCATTCCCATTTCTCATGTGTGGAAACAGTCATATGAAGATTGAGTCACTTTTCCAAGATCAAACAGCTAATACATGGCAAAACTGGCTTTACTTTTGTCACCTCACCTCCTTGGGCCCCAGCCCTCTTCTCTTGTCACACAGGGATGGGGACACATGGCCATGCCCAAGGGATCACACTAGGTATTCTTCCTATCCTGACACAGGGATTGGGAGGTTGGGGAGAGCCTCCAATTTCTGAGGACTGGCAAGTGGGGACTTTCTTGGCCCTGTGACATCTGCATAAGTCACAGACTTGCCTGGGACCCAGAAACCACTTCCTGTGCCCCAGCCAGGCCCCCCTCCCACCCAGTGCACAGTAAAGGTCGACACCTGTAGGCCCAGGTACCCCACCCTGCCTGTCCCATCCTGGGCTCCGGACCTCACCTGCAGCTGCGATGGTGGCACGGGATTCAAGGAGGAGGAGGAGGTATGGGCCTGGCCTCGGAGGTCTCGGCCCTGGAAGGTTCCCCCTGGGCTCCTGGCCCCCAGCAGGTCTGAAGGCTTGGGCATAGCTCTCAAGCTGGGTGAGGCTCCTGGTGATGGACTGAGGGCCAAGGAAGGGGCCAGAGGCTTGGCTGGCCTGGAGTTGGGCATTGGTCCTTGTCTGAGGGAAGGCTGCATGGACAGAGGGAGAAGAGTCACATACGTGCTAGGGGTGGTTCGAGATACCCACCTGAACTACACAGACACCCCCTCTGGTCAGAGTGGGCAATGGCTGAGACGTGCCAATGGGCCCTATAGTTGCATCCTAGCTCTGATCATGTACACACACACACACACACACACACATACATACACACGTGCACATTGGTGTCAGGAACACAGGCACATGTGTGTACCTACACGTGCCCTGTGTGCACAGGTCCAGTACCCAGCCTGCCTGCACATACTGGCACGGCCCCGGTGTGCCTCCACAAGAGCGAAAGGAGATGGGTTTGTGGGGCCTCAGCCAGGGTAAGTCTCAGCCTGTATCCCCACCATTTAAGGCTTGTCTTCAACCCTCATACCTCCTTCCTCTATGCTCCCTTCACTGGCCAAACAGCCTTTGCTCATCCTGCTGGGGCTAATCTCTGCCATTCTACTGGGGGCATTCTTTTTCCCTAGTGACTTAGTCCTCCCATAGCATGGGCATGGACTAAAAAAAAAGTAATCATTGTTTTGGCACCCATAGCTCAGTGAGCAGAGCGCCGACCACATACACCCAAGCTGGCAGGTTCGAGCCTGGCTGGGGCCTGCTAAACAACAATGACAACTGCAACAAAAAAATTGCCAGGTGTTGTGGTGGGTGCCTGTAGTCCCTGCTACTTGGGAGGCTGAGGCAAGAGAATCACTTAAGCCCAAGAATTTGAGGTTGCTGTGAGCTGTGATGCCACAGCACTATACCAAGGGCAACATAGTGATACTCTATCTCAAAAAAAAAAAAAAAAAAAAAAAGTAATCATTTTTTGCTGTAAGGGGGACTAGCGAGGAGGTTACTGCAATGGTATAGGCACATGATGATGGTGGCACAGGTCAGGAGGGTACCAGTGGAGATGGTGAGAAGAGTTGCTGACAGCTTAAATGGGGGGGGGTGAGAAAAGGAGGGTCAAGATGACTTCTGGGTTTCAGCCTGAGCAGCTGGGAGGACAGAGCATTACGAGAGATGGGGACATCATGGGACTGAGGAGGATTGGGGGTGAAAGTCCAGAAATGCATGGACATGCAGAGTCTGGCACTAGGTATGTGAGTGGAAATGCTGGGTGGGCAGCTAAATACAGGAGTCCAGAGCTCAGGGCAAGTGGCTATATACAAGAGTCTGATCAGCTCTGGCTCCTGCCCTGCATAGAACTGGCATGGCAGATGCCACAGAGGAGGAAAGACAGTCTGGCCTTAGCCAGGGCCTCTGGTAGCCCCTATCAGAGCTCTCACCCAAACTCTGCCCCAATCCTGCCTCAAACCTTGTTCATGCTATTTGCCTTGCTGGGAATGCCCACTCTTCTGCCTCCTCCCCTATCCCAGCCACACAAGGCCTGTTCTATTGTCCTTGTCCTGAAAGCCCTCCACAATGGCTTCAGGGCCCTCCGCTGAGCCCCAGAACTTCATACTCTGTAACACACAGGGCCTTGGGTTCACAGGCTTCTGTAATCCTAGTCTGAGAGAAAGCCTGAGCTGGAAGGGACTGCACAGTCCAACTCCTATTTTATTGCAGGGGACACTCAAGTGCAGAGTTCTATAGTCGCATGGCAACTTGAGACCTCCAGGAAGTGTGTATGCCTGTGTGTACACTTCATAAGCCCTCTGCTGCATGTGTATTTGTGCATCCCGCCCCATAGCACTAGGCTGCGTACACAGCTTCTGAGAGTGGCCCAGGGGAGAACAGGAGGGTTTGGAGGGGGAGTGGTCGCTCCTTTTCTTTGCTGTTACCTCATGGGGGTTGTCAAAGCTGTGGTGCTCAGGGAGATGGGTGTGACAATCCAGGTATTAAACCCTTAGTCTCTAGGGGGTTAGAACATTACTGTATGAGAATCAGGAGTTTGCATCTGTGGAGGCTCAGAACAAGGACCTGGGAAAATGATGAGATGACAAGGTGAATAAATGAATAAGTGAATGAATGAAGGCAGGGATGGGATGGTGCTTCTTCAAGCCAAGGAACAGCAAAAATTGACAGCAAAGCCCCAGAAGCTAGGGGAGAGGCACGGAACAGATTCTCCCTCAGAGCACTCAGAAGGAACCAATCCTGCCATTACCTTGTTCTTGGACTTCTAACCTCCCAAACTGTGAAATGATAAATTTCTGTTGTTTTAGCCACCCAGTTGTGATACTTTGTTGTGATACTTTTCACTACGACAGCCTGAGCAAACTAATGCCAATCATGGTCAGGGAGTGGATGTTTCTACCACTCTGGCTTGGTCCACCTGGCTGGCCTGTGGTCACTTCTGAAGCTGCTTGGACACTCACCAGAGCTTGTAAGAATTCTCCTCCCCAAACACACCTGGAATGGCCTAATTCATGGAAGCATCACTACATTCTCAGAAAGGGGGCCTAGATATGGCCTGTCTGGTAGTGGGGGGACTGGGAGGCCAGGCTCGGCAGCCAGCTTCCTGCATTGTCTGTTGGGGCGTCCCTTTCTGACTAGGTTTCTCAGAAGCTGCATGGAGGATGTTTCTGGGACGTACATTATGTTTTCATATCGGGGTCTACATCTGGGCCCTGTTGTCACAGCCCCCGACTTCCCCAGATTTTTCTGCCATTGACGTCATGGCGGCCGGATGCGCTGGGGCTTCATCGGCACCAAGGAGGAAGAGAAGGGGGCAGATACCCTACCTCACAGGTTTCGTTCCGAGAACTGTCTGGCCTGTCCTGCAGCCAGCTTAGCCCAGGTGGGGTGATGTGGGTGCTGGCGGATGTGGTGGGTGACATCTACCCGGCCACCATGACAAGCCATGGGCTTTGTAGACTTGGCCCTTCTTGGGCCATGGATAAGTCTCAGGTCTGAAGCTCAAGGAGTGTCTGGCAGGCCCCACAGATTCTAGGACCCCTGGGGTCTTCAAACAGTATGATACCAGAACCTCAGAGTTGCAGAACATCATTTTTTATATTTGAAGAATCACAGAATCTCAAAATCACAATCTCTGTGTGGTCCATGGGTCCAACTTCTCAGTATGTGGAGGCCAATTTCCCTTGTATCCAAACTCCCTGGAACCACGTGAAGGGAGGACAGGCAGCTTACTACTTCATAGGGCCTCCTGCCCACCAGCCCTAAATCAGGCAAACCTCCTCTTAGCCTCCTTCCTGAATTCTGTAAAGGTAGAGGGTCAGAATAGCCACACTACTTTCCCCAGGCTGGGGACAGGCTCAGTCATAACTGGCTTTAACTTTTCTTGGGCTCATATGTAAACTGGGACAGTAATAGGACTCATCTGCCAAAGTTAATGGACATGAAATATTTCACAAAATGTCAGTGATTGGTAAATGAACACTTACAGGGCCTCAGTCCCCCTGTCCATTCTTAGATAACATTCCTAAATTCACAGTCACTCCACCAGAGATAGGGATGGAAGGAAGAAGAGGATGAAGCTGGTATCCCTTCAGTTCATGCCTCATGGTGGAAGTGGGAAAAGCTCCACTACCCTTGCCAGTACAGAGCCCACCACCAGGCTCTCTGAGGGGGAATCTAGGATCCAGGTTACCAGGTACAAGCACCAGCTCTGACAACATACAGCTTGACTAAAACCCCTCCATCATCACCACCCTTTGGTCAACTAGGCTTCCTGACTCCGTCAAGCCCAGCTCTTATGAGGCTGGGCCCCATACTGTGATTGTGGATCTTCCTGCTCTAGTCAGGGTTCAACCTGTGAGAAGGCAGAAGGGGTAATAGTGTCGAAGGTCCTCCTTCCCCCTTATGAATGCTGAGGGGTAAACTAAGGCCCACAGTGGGGGAGAGAGACAAAGCCAAGGTCCTACTGATAGTCCTAAGATTTGGGCTTGGGTCTCAACTGCATCTCTGTAGGGTCTTGGGAGAGTTCCTCCTGCCCATCTCTGGGCCTCAATTTGCCCTTCTACACTGGGGAGGGGAGAGGTATAGGGCAGATGAGGGCCAGAACGCTTCTGCTCTGTATCTGAGTGAGTCATTAGCTGTCTACAGGGCTTCAAGTTGACAACTGCACCTCTGTTAAGTGGACTGGCCGAGAGACAGAGCTACACAGAGACAAAGAGAGACAGCACCAGGGAGAGAGAGAGGAGAGACCAACACACACAGAGGAACAGAGAGACAGAAATACTAAGAGATAGCGAAAGAGATGAAGAGAGACACATAAGGTGGGACAGAACACAGAGAATGAGCAACAGAGAATAAGAGAGTGAAAGACATTGAAAGAAAGAGAGAGAGAAAGAAATGATTGCCTCAATAAGAACAGTTGCTGGTCTCTGGCTGGAGGAACAGATGCTGCCTGAAATAACTAAGAATAAGGAAGGGAGAGGTGCTGGGGACACCCAAGGCTGGGTCGAATTTTATTGCAAAATGCCAATCAGAAAAACAGCATGGCCTAGGTACAAGAACAGATACTGAAGAACAAAATAGAGTAGAAAGCTTAGACACAGACCCTCGTGAAGAGGGAATTGAGTTTGTGATGAATGTGGTATTTCAAAAAGAGTGAAGGTGGAGGATAGATTGTATAACATGTTTCTGAGATAATAAGGAAAATAAAATTATTGAATGAATAATCAGTCCATTTTCCCACCACCCCCTCCCTACCCACATTGAAATGGTGTCATCATATACTCAAAAATACTCAGATCCATTAGAAAGATTAATATCTAATGTATATCTTGGGTTTATTGTGTGTCTGCCCCTGTGCTAAACCATAGCAAATCATGATTAATAAATTTAATCTTCATAAAGACCCTTTGAGATAGGTGCTATTATAACCATCACAGTACATATGAGGAAATGGAGGTATGGAGAAGTTAAGTGCCTGGCTAAAAAATCACACAGATAACTTTAGGTGAGGTTGAGTTTGTCCCAGACAGTCTGGCTCCAGTACCCACACTCTTAACCTCTATAGCAAATGGAAAAAAATGAACCCTTAAAAGAGACTAGAAGCCAACATAGGTGAAAATTTAATTCATTTTCAAGTGGGAAAGGACTTTCTAAGCACAAAACCAGAGACAGAAACCACAGAAGAAAAGACTAACCTATTTGACTATATAAAAACATCATAAACATCATAAAAAACACCATAAACAAATAGAAAAAGTAAATTATGATTTGAGGGAAAATATTTGCTATAAACATATGACTGATGAAAGATTAATATCCTTTCCAAATAAAGAGCTGTGGCAAATCAATAAGAAAAGATGAACACCCTATTCAGACTAAAGATATGACTGGACAACCAAAAAAATAAAAACACAGATGGTCAATTAAGAGTAGAAGTAATCAAAGAATGCAAATTTCAATAATGCAGTAATTATATATATATACATATATATATATATATATATATATATATATTTTTTGAGACAGAGTCTCAAGCTGTCGCCCTGGGTAGAGTGCTGTTGTGTCATAGCTCACAGCAACCTCCAACTCTTGGGCTCACAAGATCCTCTTGCCTCAATGTTTCCATTTTTAGTAGAGAGAGGCTCTCATTTTTTTGCTCAGCCTGGTCTTGAACTCGTGAGCTCAAGCCGTCCACCCGCCTCAGCCTCCCAGAGTGTTAGGATTACAGGTGTGAGCCACTGCACCCAGCCAGTAATGTATTTTCTAACCTATGTCAGGAAAGAATTAAAAAATGACAGTATCCACCCAGTGTTAGCTTGAGTAGATAAAGCATAAAACAGGATAACCTTTTGGAAGAAAAATTTGAAGATAGGGTCAGAAACCTTAAAAATGCACATTCCTTTTGCCCCAGCAACTCCATTTTAAGGAGTCCAAGGAAGCAATCAGGGATGTTTATGGGGGAAAAAACTAGAAACGACCAGAATGTTCAACAATCAGCACTTGGTCGACTCTATCAGTTCACATTGATGTGTGGATAGTCTTGACAGCCATGAAAGAGTATGTGCTCAAACAATTTTTAGTGAGCTTCAAAAATACTACTGTTAATCAAATAAAGCAGTTAAAAAAAAACAATATATAGCATGACTCTAATTTGGTTAAAAAATACTAAGATAGCTAACACTTAGCATTTACTGTGTGCCAAGCACTGTGCTAAGCCTGCAGAAACAGGCTCATGCCACCCCTGAATGATCTGCTCTATTCTTGAACATGGACTCTGGTCATACACATGCCATCCTGAGGTAGGAACACACAGCTAAACCATGGTTGACAATAGTGTGAAGTGCTCCCCTACCCCAAGAGGGTTTCCTTTCACTCAAAACAAGCACAGTTCAGTTAAGAGCTCAGCTTGACTCACAATTCAACTGTTGGGGCAAACAACTGATGCTCGTTCTTGTAAAATGTAAATGTCCTCAGCAATGTTACTCAGCATATTAATATTAAGCACCAGCTATGTACAAAGTTCTTGCTAAGTCCTGGGTGGGAAGGCAGGTAGAAAAGGTGAGACAAGAGAGCAGGAGAGATGTTGGGAGACAGATGGAGGGAAGGAGATGGATGGAATGTGGTCAAGATGGAGGAGATAGAGACGGAAGAAATGGTCAGAGCCCCAGAAAGACAGAGAGACAGAGTCTGAATGCAACAGACCCAGATAGACAGATGGTGAGAGAAAGAGTGGCAGAGAAACATGAAAAGAGCAAGGTACAGTAAGCAGAGAGGAGACAAAGAGGGACAGGAGGCATCAAGAGTGAAGAGAGAGATGCAGTTGAAATTTCCAGTTAGACCTGGACAGTGTTTCAAGATGTTCAAAGCTTTGAAATCCATAAAGACTGGCAGATGACATATTTTAAAAATCTTACCTGTCTATGTATCAGTTGATCAATTTATTTATCTTTGTCCCTGTCTAAGCACTGATTACGTATTTCACCTATCAGTCTTCTGGCATTTGTTATGAATATTGTTATTTTAAAAAAGATCTTACCTGGCTGGAACCACAGTAGCTGGCTGTGTCCGACTGTACCCGAGGGCCCTTGACCCCCCGTGCTACCTGCCTGCCATCTCCTCTATGTCATCCCACATCTGGTGGGGGAGAGCAGGGACACTCACCTTGGTGAAGTGGACTGACAGAAAAGGATCAGCCTGGCTTGTGGGAAACTGTCACGTATCAAAAACAACTTGGCTTTTATACCGAGAAGAAAAACCACGGCGTGGAAGCCACAGACCTCTCTCTTCTAATAATCCAATTTTTTTTCATGAGTGTATACACTGATAATCATGGGGGGGGTTCTCATAGTTTTTTCTCTCTCTCACTTTGTTTCTCTTCTTCTTGATTATGAGACTTAAACGGAAATTTTGAAATTTTGGGTTTTTTCTTTGCCCTTTACGAGTCATCTGAAAATATGATTTCTTCCCCTTACCACAGAGGTGAGAGGTATCAATGAGATAACAGGGCTCATGAGAAACCACAGTTTTTAAAACAAAAGTGTGTAGAGTTAGAAAAAAAAAAGCAACAAGGGAAAAGAACTCAAATAAATCACAGGGGCATACTGGGGCAGGCAGAGATACCATTCTGTGAGAGAAAGGATATCTGAGGATCTCTGGGGAAAGAATGACAATCTGAAGCCCCTTGTAGGGTTGGGAAATGCCAGGGAAAGAGATGAAATAGGTCTGGCCTGCCAGAAGCTTTGCCCTGCTCTAGGCCTCAGTTTCCCCTTAGGTAGAACTGATGTGGTCTCTACCACTCGAACTGCCCAAACGGTGAGCTCTGGACACCCTGCAATCTGCCTTCCCACAGACGGTGAGGGGCACACAAGTTACTTCACAAAGGAGAAAGCAGGGAGTCCACTCTTACTCAAGGAGTTGGAGAATCATTGGTTCCCAGAATCCACTGATGGCCATTGAGTAAAGAAAGTGAGAAAAGTCTCCCTTCCTCATGTTTTAGAGCTTGAATGTTCTGCCCTGGCCACTACTCTACTGGGAAAGTCCTAAGTAGGCCTCCATCTTTATGAAGAAGCCCAGAGGCCACTTGGGAACTTGACTCTCTCAGGTCAGGAACACCATAGCCTGATGCTTCTGAGGACCCCACCCTTTGTGATTTTCTACTTTGAAAAGCCCCAGTTTCCAAGGATTTAGGATTCCAAATATCTGCCATCACTCCAGTAAGTGACATTTATCTTGAATTTCCCACATTTCAGACAGTGCTGAATGCTTCTCATAAATGATCACGTACTAACCTCACCACAGCTCTTTGAGTTCCATCTCATCATTACTGTGCTGCCGTTATACAGATGGGGGAAACAGAGGCACAAAGTGGTCTAGCAACTTTCCGTAAATCACAGAGCTGGTGAGTGGGGGGTCCTGCCTGCTTTAGTGCTGGGCTTTGAAACTCTCAGGTTTCCTTGAAACTGGTGGTCTCAGGTTTTAAATTCTAGGATGTGACGAGAGGGAGGTTTTGGGATTTGGAGATTCCTCTGAAGCTTGTGAGGTTTTAGGGTTATTCAAGAATTGGAGGTAGTGCCTGTAGCTCAGTGGGTAGGGTGCTGGCCCCATATACTGAGGGTGGCAGGTTCGAACCCGGCCCCAGCCAAACTGCAACAAAAAAAATAGCCAGGCATTGTGGTGGGTGCCTGTAGTCCCAGCTACTCGGGAGGCTGAGGCAAGAGAATCGCCTAAGCCCAGGAGTTGGAGGTTGCTGTGAGCTGTGATGCCATAGCTCTTTACCAAGGGTGATAAAGTGAGACTCTGTTTCAAAAAAAAAAAAAGAATTGGCAGCTGTATTTCCTTACCTCAGCAGGCAGTCCCTTCAGCCACTGGTCAATATCAGAGACCAACCAGGGTCTTCTCCGAACAGGTTATGGCCAAGACTTCCAGCCCCTGGCTCCCCAGCACCCTGCATGGCTCAGGGTTCTAGTTGTCCAATGTCTATTCCAACCTTCTGCAAGACTGGTTTCAGGCCTGAGGAAGAGAAATTGGAAACAGCTTTTTATTCACATGGTACAAATCTAGTGGCCAAGATCCACTCCTTTGCCTCTTTGCTCCTTTTCCTCCCCCCTTCACCTTCTAAGCCCTCAGAAAAAGGAGAACCTCTTTGCTCAACTCAGACTCACCCTTCTGGAAACGCCCAGAGTGGGCCTGATAGCCTGGCTTTGTGAAGATGAGAAAAAAAAATGTGAATAGAAAAAAAAAAAAAAAGACGTAAAAAAAATCAGCCAACAACAATTAAAAAAAAAAGAAAAAAGCCCAACCCTCCCTACTATTTAGTTCAAAACAAAATTTTCACTGGTTGAGGCTTCTGAGTTGGTGGGAGACATATGAGACTCAAAAATGACTTCTGGGTGCCAGGCAGCCAGAGGAGGGAGGCACCAAGGTGGGATGAGGTCTTCAACTTGGAGGCCTGCACGGATCTTGTGTACAGCAGGCACTTAGCAGATGTTGCCGTGGGAGAGATTGAGGGAGGGGGTGAGGAGCATGCTTGTCAGGAAGGAGTCTTAGAGAGCTGTTTGTAGGGATGTTCCCAAGATTAATGACCCTTTGACCCTTGCTGACTTGGGTCTTGACATTTCCTATGCCACCTGTATATTTATAAACCAGGCAAGTTCTAGAAGTAGAGATTTTTGTCCTTTGCCCCAGCACTTGTCCCTCCTGGAAAAGGGAGTTGACTTTCTCTCTCAGGGTCAGAGGTATGGGCTATATCTTCCTCATGCCTTCCCCAGACCATCTCTCCTTTACTGTCATTCTCTCTATGAGAGAGTGGCCGGACCCCCCACTCACAGCTCTGTGATCTACGGCAAGTTGCTAGACTACTTTGTGCCTCTGTTTCCCCCATCTGTATAACGGCAGTACAGTAATGATGAGATGGAACTCAAAGAGCTGTGGTGAGGTTAGTACGTGATCATTTATGAGAAGCATTCAGCACTGTGTCTGACACGTGGGAAATTCAAGATAAATGTCACCTACTAGAGTGATAGCAGATATTTGGAATCCTAAATCCTTGGAAACTGGGGCTTTTCAAAGTAGAAAAGAGAGATAGGAGGAAAAATGAGTGAGAGTGGTGGCCCAAAGAATCCTTGGAGTCCCCTTGGGCAGGACCCAGAGTGTGGGATGGGTGATGCTACTACTGCTGAAAGCCAGGATCCTTGTACTATGTAGAATGAGAGCTGGCGGTCAGATGGGTAATGGTCAATACCTCCTCTCTATACTGGACTATATCCTTTAGCATGGAAGCCTTCTGGGGAAGGAGATTGGAAGGGCTGGGTGTTGGGGGACAGTGAGCAAAATTAAACAGGTTGGGGAAAGTCCCCAGAGAAGGAGACCTTTGACAAACGTTTGAAGGAAATGAGCCACCTAGAAATCTAAGGAACTCCAGAGGAAACAGCCAATGCAAAGGCCCTGAGGTGGAAGTGTACCTGATTTTTGCAAGGTCTACAAGGAGGCTGGTATGGTTAGTGTAGAGAGAGCAGGAAGAAGACGGGTCAGAAGTGAGGTTAGAGGGAACCAGGCAGCATTATACCATGTAGGACCTTGTAGGCCATGGTAAGGACTTTGGCCTTTACTCTGAGTGAGGCAGAAGGCAAGGGAGGGTTGTGAGCAGACGAGAGATATGAACTGTCTTTAACAGGATTTAACAGGATTCCCCTGACTGCTGAGTGTAAAATGGAGTCTAGGGGATGAGGGTAGAAGCAGGGGACTAGCAGTAGTCCATGTGACTAGTGATAGTACTGGCAGTGGAGATGGTAAGGAGAGGGTGAATTTGAGAAATATTTTGAATAGAGAACTGACAGAATTTGTTGAAGACTGAAAGTTGGGGCCAGATAAGGACACAGACAATGCCCAAACCAGGTGGGCAGAAAGGAATCTCTGGGCAATTTGGTAACTTGAACTTTTACGTGAAAAAAGTTCTATCTCCTTTAAGCCCCCATTATTTCATAATTTTGTTACTTGAAGCTGAACACATTCCTTCCTAGACGCTGCTGAAGGGATGGCCTACCTCCTAGGGATGCTGTGAGGTTTAGATGAGATAACAGCATCCTTAGAACCTAGCATACTGTAGGTGTTCAGTAAATCCTCCCAGGATGGAGAGGGAATGTTGAAACGGATATGTTCTGTGGACAAAAGCCACAGTTCAGTTCTCACAGAAGGTCAGACTTCAAAGGGAGAGTGAAAGGAGTTTACCAAATGGAGGAAGCAGAAGGAACAGCACTCATGGGAGAGAAGACAGGAGGAGCAAAGATGGGGACAAAAAGGTGAGGCCACGGCGGGGTAGGGTATGGAGTGAACGGCAGGTAGGGTGTGGAGTGTCAGGTTGGGCAAGGGCAGGGCTTTGATTTGTGATTCCGTTAGTCAGTGTCCACCAACACGCTCAGACAACTCCTGGTGGCACACAGTCAGGCTTCAGTGTTTGCTGAGCTAAAGTCAAAAAAAGCTAATCCTTCCATAACCAGGACTTGCATGACAAAAACAGAATAAAAAAGCTAATGCTTCAAGAAAGCTTTAATTTCCCATGCGGCCATGCATTCAACAATGTTGGGGCTGACAATCAGGGGCATTCTTGGCTAATGGCACTGCTCAAGACAAGGCTGGGAAGTGGGCAGAGGGGACACAATAACTACATTAGAGTCCTTTTTGCGTTCTCAAATCACATTCGAGGGTGCAATCTAGCCCCCTTCAGGGACTCTGGGCTTTCCTGGAGCAATGGGGGAGTCACGGAGAGTCCATTCCTGAGAGGCATACTCTTCCTACTGGCTGCGGGGATTCCACAGTTCAGCTGCTAGACCATTCAATAGCTCAGACTCTGCCCACGCACAGCCTTCCTTTCTGGCCTCCTTATTGGCTTAATGCCTTCCTTCATAACACACTGCCCTCATTGGCTCTGCTTTTTCACGTCTTGCCTGCGAGTCCTCTCTCCACCCCGCTACACTTTCTAGTCTCAGTATTGGTTCATTCCATACTAGCACTGCCCTTTAAGGCCTCACCGCCTTCACCCTGGCTCCCCCATTGGCTATCCACTGTCTGTCTTCCTCGCTCCCGCCTTCATTCCCAATCCTCATTGGTTGTATTCCCTTCGGTCCTACCTCCGTGGCCACTCACGTACTACCTCTTGGTCTCTTTCTAGCCTTCCTATTGGCTAGTTCCGCCCTGGCACCGCCCCTTGAAGCCGTAGGGCACACTCACAAGACTCTCCATTGGCTCCTTGTAGCCATTATCGTCATCCCGCGAGCGGCTCCCCATTGGTTGTTCTGTTTCTAGCTTCCATTTCACTGCCTACGCAACTCGCGGGATCTACCACTTTTCGGGCCTCTCGGTTTGTTCCCTGCTGCCCCCAACGCCCGTAGCCATTCCACTTTCCACGCCGCTCCTGCTTAGACTTCCTCATTAGCTTTCCTACTTCTGCTCGCTTCATCCTGGATCCCGCACCACCCCCATCCCGGCTTCTCCATTGATTCCCTGATCATCCCGCCTCCTACACCTCCCACTCTCGAGCATCCCCATTGGCTGCGTGTTTCTCCTGCTCTTAATTCACTGCTACGTCACCCACACTAGGCTGCCATTGGCTGTCTGCTATACTTGTCTTCATATTGCCGCCTACGCCCCCGTGAGCCGTACCCTTCCCGCGCTGGCCTTCCCATTGGCTGCCCACCCTTTCAGGTCCTGCCCCCGCCGGTCCCGCCGCCGGTGCCGCCGCCGCCGATATGGCGCGCACGGCCCCTGTGGAGCCCCCGCTGCGGCATCCCGCTCCCCCCTCGCCAGCCGCGGGTGAGCCCCGCACCTCGGTTGAGGCGGCGGTGGCCCCGCGGAGGGTGCTGTTCGCCGATGAGGCCTTAGGGCTGCCGCTGGCGCAGCTGCGCCGCTACCGGCCGTGGGGCGGTCCCGGGGCGGGCAAGATGGCGGCGGCGGCCGGGCAAGATGGCGGCGGAGGCGGCGGGGCTGACGAGGACGACGATGGCGAGGATGGGGATGAAGGGGAGGAGGAAGAGGAGGCCTGCCCCGAGCCCTCGTTGCTGTGTCGCGTCCCCGCTGGCGGGGGTTTTTACCTGGTGCCCACATTTTCGCTGCCGCCCGCGCCGGGCCGTCTGGAGCGCTTGGGGCGCGTCATGGTGGAGCTGGAGGCGCTGCTGCCGCCTCCCGGAGCGGTCCCCGGGGGTGCCGGGGTGTGGGTGCCTGGGGGGCGCCCGCCGGTGCTGCGCGGGTTGGTACGCGTGCTGAACCGCTCATTTGAGAAGGCGGTGCACGTGCGGGCCTCACACGACGGCTGGGCTTCCTTCTGCGACCACCCAGCGCGCTACGTCCCGCGCAGCCCACCGGGGGCAGGAGCGGGAGGCACAGGAGCAGGAGATTCCATCCTGGATACGGGTCTTGGCCTGGGCCCTGGCCAGGTGGCCGCCTCCTCGCCCGACGACGGCGGCCGCACCGACCGCTTTGCCTTCCAGCTGCCCTTTGCTGAGGGTGCGGGCGATGGGGCGCGCCTCGACTTCGTGGTGCGCTATGAGACCCCCGAGGGCACTTTCTGGGCCAACAACCACGGCCGCAACTACACAGTCCTGCTCCGGATCGCACCCGCTCCCACACCCACTGATGCTGAAGGGCTGCCCCAGCAGCAGCAGCTGGAGCCACAGCCTGAGTGCCAGGGTCCAGTGGAGGCTGAGGCCAGGCAGCTGAAGAGCTGCATGAAGCCGGTGAGGCGCAGGTAATGTCTGCCAGCGCCACCTCCGCCAACCCAAGGCTGTGTCTAGGATGGAGGACAAGCATTCCAGCCCAGGAACACCTCAGGCCTGCTCTCCAGGACCGAGAGGAGGGTGCATTCAGTTAGTCAAAGAGTAATGGAGGCCAAACATGTGCTAGGCACTGTGTTTAACTGGGGTTTCATTCATTTATTTGTTGAGTTCCATCGTAAAGCCCTGAACAAAACATCTTCCCTACCCTCAAGTATCATACAGGCTCTTGTGGAAGACAGTTTAAAAAAATAAGCAAGGAAGCAGTTAATATAAATAGAGATAAAGTTAGCCGCTGAGTGGAGTAAGGGAATAGCTAGACTAGCAGGGAATGGCTGCTTTAGACATGTTCAGAAAGGGCCTTTGAGGAGGTGGAGGGGAGGCCTGGATGATGAGGAAAAGTTATGCACAGATTTAGGGAGGGGCAGTTTGTAGCAAAGGGAACAGGGAGGACTTTGATGCAGAAATGTCATTTAAACTGAGTCCTGACTGCTAAAGGACTGTAACATGCATATATGGAACAGGAATGTTTTAGGTAGAGGGAGCAGTAAGTGCAAAGGTCCTTGGGTGGGAAGGAGCTTGGTGTGAATGATGGGGAGTGTGCTGGAGTGGAGACAACTGCAGTGACATGGTAGTGTGGACCACGAGCCTTGCTAGGGGGCAGTAGGGAATATGATCCCTGTCTGACAAAGCAGCAAACCAGGATTCCAGGGGTGGAAAAATGGATTGAAGAAGTGATGGTGCCTGGCTTTTCCAGTTCAGCCATTCCTGACCTTTGAAGCCTGTGTGCTTTCTTTGCTGTTATGCTCTGATCTAGTCTGAGGCCTCCTGCATAGGCAAGGGGCTGAGCCAGGCTCTCCTAGGGAAGCAGTAGCTTTGGCAGAGGAAGAACCAGATGGAGACTGGACTTGAAGCTCATGCCCCTGTTTTTTTTGACATACCACCTGTGACTATTCAGAGGCTAGGAGAAATAACCATTTATTGGGTTCCCTAGAGGCTCTGATAGATGATTTTTCCTAGGTTTCCTTTACTAAGGTGTAAACTTTTTAAAGGGCAGCTGCTAGGCCTGAATTTTTTTGCAGTCACCTAAGTCTAGCTTGGGATTAGTAGATTGTCCCTAAAATGCAAACACTTCCCCTGCTCCTGGGAGGACTGGAAATAGGAATGGGAAAATGCTGTTTAGGACTTGTACATATTTGGTCAGAAGCTGCTGGCTGCAGCAAGATGTTTGTGAGATCTGATCCTGGTAAGGCCTTGGGCTGTGAGTAATTCACAGTGGTCTAGCTCTAGGCTGGTGGGAAGATGTGTCTGGATAAGTGAGCAAGCAGGCAAATATCCACTCACCAACTTCTGAACCTCACCATAAACTGAGACTTAAAGGGGTCAGGCAGAATGGTTTTCCCACAGCATTAAGAGCATGGATTCTGGCTCGGCGCCTGTGGCTCAATGGGCTAAGATGCCAGCCACGTACACCTGAGCTGGCAGGTTCGAATCCAGCCTGGGCCCGCCAAACAACAATGGTGGCTGCAACCAAAAAATGGCCAGGTGTTGTGGCGGGTGCCTGTAGTCCCAGCTACTTGGGAGGCAGAGGCAGGAGATTTGCTTAAGCCCAGGAATTGGAGGTTGCTGTGAGCTGTGATGCCATAGCACTCTATCCAGGGTGACAGCTTGAGGCTCTGTCTCAAAAAAAAAAAAAGAGCATGGATTCTGGCATCAGATTGCCTGGGTTCAAATCCCAGACCTGCCACTTAACTGGCCTTGTGAGTTTAGCCAGCTCATTTAATCACACTGTGCCTCAGGACACTCATCTGTAAAACAGAATTGTTACACCTACTTCACTGGTTACTAGTAAAAGTACTCTAAACTGAGCCTGGTGCCAATTAGTGCCTTACAGGTATTAACTAGTATAAGTAGCTAGTTACATGTACAGTTTCCTGGATTCCCCTCCTAAATTCATGTCTTCCCATCCATGGCTGTATCCTTGCCTCAGCTTCCCCATCTACTAAAGGAGAATGACAATCATTTTGCATGGTTGGATTAGATGCAGCAAACATGGGCAAGGTAACTGAAGCATGGTGGTAGCTGCAAAAGATAACTGGCTAGCATTACTGATCTCTGTGCTATAAATGTCTGGTCCATTCTTTCTTGGAGGCCTGTGGTATGTTGTGTGCGATGTAGGCTCTAAATTTATCTCCATGTAATATGGGGGGAAATGGGTAGCTTAGGTAAGCCAGCTTGCTCAAAGTCTCAGCTAGTGAGTGGCAGGACCAGGGAGGAAATACTAGGGACATTTTTTTTTCTTTCTTACTGCTGATCCTTTTGAAGTTTTGACAGGATTCAGGACAAATTCTGGGTTTCGTTCTTGGTATTCCCAGCATGTCATGCTTTCCTTTTACCTTTTTTTTTTTGCTTGTATTTTTTTGCTTTATTAAGGCATACCTGCATAAAGTTGTACTGATATTAAGCGTATGGCCCAATAGATTTGTACATATATATGCACTTGTATAATCACCACCCTGATGAAGAGATCGAGCAGTTCCTGTACCCCAGAACCTCCATCATTTCTATCACTTTTCCCAAGTTGTTATCCTCGCTGGCTGTCGTGGGAGCCCTGTCTGTAAGATGAGACAGTTTGGGTAACAGAGTTTGGTCATTTAAAGAATGTGAAAGGAAGGGAATAGAGAAATCAAAACCTTGCAGGGCTAAGGTGGGTGGGGAGGGTGTTTTTCTTTTAAAATACATGAGCGGTTTTAAAGAGAAATTGAAGCAGCCCGTTCAGACAATTGTTTTGGTATCTGGCCCCAGGTCTGTGGTTCCTAACATGACTTGTGATATTATTTTAAGTGGGCAGATGGCTTTTTGATAGTTTTTTTATCTTTTGATCTCAGCTCTTGCAAAGGGAAGGTTGGTGCTCGTTGCAAGATCAGTGATAAGGTTTTCTTTGTAGGTCGGTGGCTTTCTTGCCGAGTACATTTCACCTTATTATTGTTTTAAAACCTGTGTGCTGCCAGTGACTTGGAGCGCTGTTGAAGAACAGCCACCCTTCTGTGACCCAGCCTTCCTGGGAAACAGAGGATCTCAGGGGATATCCTTTACCTGTGGGAGCTTCATTGTAGAGGATTTCCTCTGTAGGAAATATTGGCTGGAGGCCCACTGTGCACTGGGCGCAGCCACGTCAGGTGAGAGCATGGGAGAAGTCTGATAGCCATCAGGATATAGCTCCGAAACCCACATGTCTCCGTTGCCTAGGTTGTTGGACTCGGCTTTTGATAACACAGGCATAGATATAATCCATCAACACATTTATTGAGGGGGCCTACTATGTGCTGGGCACAGTGCTAGGTTCACGCAGAGAAAAAGATGCAGACTGGTCCAAAGATTTCACAGGGCTCGTGGTGGGCTGTCATGGGAAGGGCACATATGGAAGGCTTGTGCGAGACCTGGCTGAGCCTCTGCTCATTGCTAGGCACTCTGCTGAGTACTGTATTTCCATGCAAAGTTTCATTTAATCCTGATAACGTTCCCTGTAACCTTTTTTTTTTTTTTGAGACAGAGTCTCAGTCCGTCGCCCTCGGTAGAGTGCTGTGGCGTTACAGCTCACAGCAAACTCCAGTTCTTGGGCTTAGGCGATTCTCTTGCCTCAGCCTCCCAAGTAGCTGGGACTACAGGTGTCCACCACAACGCCCAGCTATTTTTTTGTTGCAGTTTGGCCGGGGGCCGGGTTTGAACCCACCACCCTCGGTATATAGGGCTGGCGCCCCACTCACTGAGCCACAGGCAGGCACCACCCGCCCTGTGACCATTCTGTTTTTTATTTACTTGGCAGCCTCATGACCTTCTTGGATATTTTAAATCCCTCTT
>CAUYRH010122436.1:0-20394 GCA_963574655.1 Perodicticus potto | reverse complement strand
GTGAGTCCCCGCTACTTGGGAGGCTGAGGCAAGAGAATCGTTTAAGCCTAAGAGTTTGAAGTTGCTGTGAGCTGTGATGCCATTGCACTCTACCGAAGGTGACATAGTGAAACTGTCTCAAAAACAAAAAAAAAACAGTTTCAATCAGTGAAGAAGAGTGCAGGGCAGTACAAAGAACTGTATGATCAATGACTCTAGGTTCCAGACCACTAAACGAACTCCTGAAGATCAAAAAATACATTTTATGGGCAGCGCCTGTGGCTCAGTGAGTAGGGCGCCAGCCCCATATACTTAGGGTGGCGGGTGCCTGTAGTCCCAGCTATTCAGGAGGCTGAGGCACGAGAATCGAGAATCACCTAAGCCCAGGAGTTGGAGGTTGCTGTGAGCTGTGTGACGCCATGGCACTCTACCGAGGGCGATAAAGTGAGACTCTATCTCTACAAAAAAAAAAAAGGCGGCTCGGTGCCTGTGGCTCAACGGGCTAAGGCACCAGCCACGTACACCTGAGCTGGCGGGTTCGAATCCAGCCTGGGCCCGCCAAACAACAATGACGGCTGCAACCAAAAAATGGCTGGGCGTTGTGGCAGACGCCTGTAGTCCCAGCTACTTGGGAGGTGGAGGCAAGAGACTCGCTTGAGCCCAAGAATTGGAGGTTGCTGTGAGCTATGATGCCACGGTACTCTATCCAGGGTGACAGCTTGAGGGTCTGTCTCAAAAAAAAAAAAAAAGGATTTTTTATGTTTGTACTGTAATACTATACCAGGGAGGAAAGTGTTAAATCGGAACAAGTATTTAAGTGCATTGTGTCAGCAGAGAGGTGGATAATGAGCAAAATACATGCACTCATGTATACATATAATATACACACTATATACTTAATTCTTTTCAGACTATCAATTCCTTACTGGCAAAGACTGAGTTAGTTTCATAGTTTCTAACTTTGAAGAGTATCCAAAACAGTGCCAAGGGTACTCATACACCAGCTGACAAGGAGGAAAGCCTTATCTTCCCTATTTGTCATTAACCAAGAATTTGGAGGATTAACATCTTGAGTATGGAAAGACTACCCTAGAACAACAACAAAAAGAATAGCAGCTAGGTGAAACTGAGCAAAGGGAGAGCAGAGCAAGGGCATAGGGAGCAGGAACAATGACAGAAGGCATGCATAGAAACCAGAGCCCAGGCTTGGCGCCTGTGGCTCAACGGGCTAAGGCGCCAGCCACGTACACCTGAGCTGGTGGGTTCGAATCCAGCCTGGGCCCGCCAAACAACAATGACGGCTGCAACCAAAAGATGGCCTGGCGTTGTGGCGGGCGCCTGTAGTCCCAGCTACTTGGGAGTGGAGGCAAGAGACTCGCTTGAGCCCAGGAATTGGAGATTGCTGTGAGCTGTGATGCCACAGCACTCTATCCAGGGTGACAGCTTGAGGCTCTGTCTCAAAAAAAAAAAAAAAAAAAAAACGGGAACTAGAGCCCAAACAGGATTATACAGCAAGAAAATGCACTGGAATGCTCTGTCCGTGAAACAAAGAAATTACCTGAGTGGCAAAGGGGCTGCAAGCTCCCCATTGTCTGCTGGTATCTTCGGCTTTCATCTTCTGCTACCTCATTGATGTCTGAATAGTCCACAGCATCTTCAGTACTTCTGATCCATCCTATAAATTAAAAAAGGGTGGGGGAGAACCTCAACAAAGGGCAATTATCCCTTAGATAATTTCCATTTAAAAGTACATGTACAAGGAAAAAAAACAAGTACATGTACAATAATCATAGCCTCCTCCCCCACTTTACTCCCCACAACCCAACTTCACCTTCATCATTTACCAAGGCACCGTCAGTCCCAATCAATTCTTCATTTGCCGTGAGTTCAGTGATCAGGCTGCCCAGACCCAAAGCCCCCAAGCCTGCCAAGTGCTTCTTACACTCCTGAAAAAGGGACAGCACCAGAGTCTAAGATAAAAACTAGACCTAAGCTTCACACATCACAGGCTTATCTTCCTGGTCCACGCCAGACATAAATCCATATGAAAAATGACTCTGCAGTGTGCTAAAAGGAGCATAACATTCACGAACCGTATATATCCCACTCAACTCCATGCTGATCAGATCTTCATTCAAATACTATGTCTAATTTCACATCCACACTTTAATGTAAATACAGATCATTCAAAGAACTACCTAGGCTCAATGAATGTTAACAGTAGTTCTCTGAATAAAAGCAAAAGGCAACCCAGGTATGCAGACCAGCAAAGCGGGGCAGCGCTGGGAGCTGGCTACCTACCAACCTACCCACCTATCTACCTGTCTGGCATGTGTTGCTGGGGAAAGGGCACCTCTGTCAACAGCTTTAGACCTAAATGAAAATAGGTGACTTTCAGTTGGGCACAAGAATTTCGTGAACGTCAGGGAACACACTGGGACAGAAGTCATCTGCGCCCCGCCGGGAGACCGCAACCCGTCCTAAGGCTGGAGCCCCAACTAAAAGGCGTGTGGCAGGTTGTGTCCAGCGCTTTGGATCTACAGGCCTGTAGGGTCAGCGATATCAGAAATGCAGTGTCGGCTCGGCTCCTGTGGCTCAACGGGCTAAGGTGCCAGCCACGTACACCTGAGCTGCCGGGTTTGAATCCAGCCCGGGCCCGCCAAACAACAATGATGGCTGCAACCAAAAAATGACCGGGCGTTGTGGCGGATGCCTGTAGTCCCAGCTACTTGAGAGGCGGAAACAAGAGACTCGCTTGAGCCCAGGAATTGGAAGTTGCTGTGAGCTGTGATGCCACAGCACTCTATCCAGGGTGACAGCTTGAGGCTCTGTCTCAAAAAAAAAAAAAAAGAAATGCAGTGTCATCACTCTCCAAGAAGGTTCCCAGAATAATAATTTGGAAGCAATTTCACTTGGGTGCACAATTATTTTTCCTACTGCCTGGTCCAGTAGAACGTTATCCCCAAAGCCACCCACTTCCGCGCCCCCATCTCCGGGGCTCGTCTAGCTTTTCTTCCCACCCACGCCCAGAATTGAGCCCTCCCACTCTGTGAACACGCGATCCTCCGCTCTTACACGGACTGCGCGCGCGCTCTAAAAGACGGCCACATCGCCCTCTACCCTCCCTCGCTAAGCACCCTCTGCTTTCTTCACCCCAACACCCTCGAGCCCCATCCCCACGCCCACCCCCTCACATCATCCAAGACGTTTTCCCCCTCCAACTGCCCGGCTCCATTGATGTTGCCGAAAAGAAAACCGGTTAAAGAAAATGGCCCGCCTCCTGCAGAATCTTCATCGCTGTCCGTGTCTGACATGATGGCGGATACAGCGCCGGCAGCTGCTAAACGCAGCAGCAAATCCCAGTCTGGTCCCATAGACCGGAAATTAGAACAGTCGCACATAAGTGACTTTCTCACTTCCTTAACTACACCCACCTCTACCGGAAGCGGAACAAAGGGGGCGGGAAATAGCCGGAAAGACCGGCCATCCTACGAGAAAAGAGAAGTAGTAATACTACTTTACTAACGGCTCTTGATTCGACAACACGCGATCACGAGGCTGATATGTGGAAAGTGGTTGGTCAAAGCAAATGTTCAGTCCGGCCTTCTTCCACTTATTTGCATACGGACGTTCTCACTGCACCAGATGAGAGCAATGGGTCTTCCTCCAATCAGGAGCAACTGGATCCACGTGGTTTAAATTCTGGCAACCTCAGATCAGCGCTCCTCAATGCTGGGAACGAAAGGGAAGAACCGGTTCTTCTACTTGCTGGCTACAGCTTCACTGCTCCGTGCCAAAGAGAAATTTGAATTCTGTGGATAGTCCCCAACTGTGTCAAAGGTACCTTTTCAAGTTACTTGTTAGAATCGACTTTGCCCCATAGGAATGGATTTCCCCCCAGAAAGTTTTATTTCAGGAAATGTGTAAAATGAACAGCCGATCCTTCACCTACATTGACAAATAACATCTTGCCAGTTTTCTTTTCCTATACCATTTGAAAGTGGGTTTACAGACATGTTGGTTCTTCAGTCCTGAAAATAGACATCTTGCTACATAACCACAGTACCATTATCACGTCTTTAAAATTTAAGTTAATATTGTCTACCATGCAGTCTGTATATAAATTTCTCCAGTTGTGGTAGTTTGGGGCATTTTACATTTTTCCTAGGATACATTCAAGGTTCATGCATTATATTTGGTCATCTTCCTTTAGTTCAGGATCCAGACTGTCTGCCTTTTTCTTTGTTCTTCGTGACACTATGTGTGTGAAAGAATCCAGGCAAGGTGTCTTAAAAACATTACGTGGGCCGGGCGCGGTAACGCCCGCCACTAACACTTTGGGAGCTATGATAATGCCACCGTACTCTACCCAGCGCGACAGAATGAGACACACAAAAAAAGAGAAAGATGTGGGGTATATCATTGCTTTGGAGAGAGCTTCAGTACTTTAATTAATAATACCTCCAATTTGGCTCTGCGCCTGTGGCTCAAGGGGCTAAGGCGACAGCCACATACACCTGAGCTGGCAGGTTCGAATCCAGCCCAGCCCGCCAAACAACAATGACAGCTGCAACCAAAAAATGGCCGGGCGTTGTGGCAGGCGCCTGTAGTCCCAGCTACTTGTGAGGCGGAGGCAGGAGAGCTTGAGCCCAGGAGTTGGAGGTTGCTGTGACCTGTGACAAGGCGGCACTCTACCCAGGGTGACAGCTTGAGGCTCTGTCTCAAAAAATAATAATAATAATATCTCCAATTTAAATCCACCACAACAGGGTTCTTTCTCATTTTACCCCCTTTCATATTTGTATCTGTCTTCTCTTCGAATGAAAATACTGGTTGCATTCAAGGGGAACAAAAAGAGAAAAACAGTAATTCCCAACATTAATATTTAAGGCCAGGTGCAGTGGCTCACTCCTGTAATCCCAGCACTTGGGAAGCCCAGATGGGCGAATTGCCTGAGTTCACAAGTTCAAGACCAGCCTGAGCAAAAGCAAGACCCTTGTCTCTACTAAAAATAGAAAAACTAGCCAGGCATTGTGGCGGGTGCTTGTAGTCCCAGCTACTTGGGAGGCTGAATCAAAAGAATTGCTTAAACCCAAGAGTTTGAGGTTGCTGTGCACTGTGATGGTACAGCACTCTATGGAGGACAGAGTAGTGAGACTCTGTCTCAAAAAAAATAACCTTTTACGTGGTTCAAAGTCAAAACTCAGCATGGACAAAGTAGCAAGACAAAAAAATTTAGAAGGGCCGACAATATTGATGTGGCTGGTGCTGTAACCACTGAGCTACAGGTGCCGAGCCATAAAAAAAAAAATTTTTAAATGAGGTGGGTATGGTGGCACATGACTATAGTCCTAGCTACTCAGGAGCCTGAGGCAGGAGGATAACTTGACCCCAAGAGTTTGAGGTTGCAGTGAGCTATAATGATGCCACTACACACTATCCTGGGCAACATAGACCCTGTCTTCAAATTTTTTTTTTTTAGCCAGACAAGGTGGCTCATGCCTGTAATCCTAGCACTCTGGCAGGCCGAGGCAGGTGGATTGCCTGAGTTCAGAAACTCCAGACCAGGCTGAACAAGAGTGAGACCCTGTCTCTACTAAAAATAGAAAAACTAACTGGGTGTTGAGGCAGGCACCTGTAGCCCCAGCTACTTGGGAGGCTGAGGTAAGAGAATCACTTGAGCCCAAGAGTTTGAGGTTGCTGTGAGCTATGCAGCCACAGCACTCTATCCTGGGGCAAGAGAGAGACTCTTGTCTCCAAAAAAAGAAAGAAAAGAAAACATGGTTTTGCTCAACACTACACAAAATCACCATTCAGAATTAGTCAATAAATGATGTGTCTTTTCTTTGTAACCCTAAACCCTAGTACAGTAATGCTTGTAAGATAGTAGGATCTTAATAATGATTTACTGAACATTGTATAATACATAAGAAAAATTGCCTACAGGAAACTGGTATGTCTTTAGTGAGAACCCAGAAACGAAGCTAAATCCAGGGATGAACAGGTAGAGGTGGTAGAATCAAGAGAATCAGTATTAGAAGGGCAAACAGTCCCCTACCCTGATTTTCAGGATACAGCTATAGTTACACAAAGGTAGTGTGTGCAACATAACAATTTTAGTTGTTTCACCCATTGCAGGTTGAAGAACACATAGAAACTACTGAAAGGAGGGAAAGGGAAGACATGTTCTTTCTTTTTTACAAAATAGCAAACCGAGTAAAATCAGAAAAGTTTATTACCATTCATTATAACTTAAAAGTGATATCAGCAAGTTGGTGTTCAAATTTCTTTTAAATATAAAAAGATACTATTGGCTCGGCGCCTGTGGCTCAAGCGGTTAAGGCACCAGCCACATACACCTGAGCTGGTGGGTGCGAATCCACCCCAGGCCTGCCAAACAACAATGACGGCTGCAACTAAAAAATAGCCGGGTGTTGTGGCTGGTGCCTGTAGTCCCAGCTACTTGGGAGGCAGAGGCAGGAGAATCGCTTGAGCCAGGCGTTGGAGGTTACTATGAGCTGTGATGCCACAGCACTCCATGCAGGGTGACAGCTTGAGGCTCTGTCTCAAAAAAAAAATTACCAGCGTATGATCAGTTCCATTAAATCAGTCCAATACAGAAAGGACTTTCACTCACTCAGACTTGAGGATCAAACCTCCAATTATTAGAGGAAACAAATTTGCCCAAACCAAACCTCAGCTTACATCTGGGAATTTGCCAGTCCCCTCCTTTGAGAAGTAAGAGGCACTATTAAATTTATTTTTATTTATTTATTTATTTATTTTGAGACAGAGTCTCGCTTTGTAGCCCTCTGTGGAGTACCATGGCATCACAGCTCACAGCAATGTCAAACTTAGGCTTAAGTGGCTCGTCGCCACTGGGCTGGAGCGCTAGCCACGTACACCTGAACTGGCGGGTTCAAATACAGCCCAGGCTCGCCAAACAACAATGACGGCTGCAACCAAAAAATAGCCGGGCGTTGTGGTGGGCGCCTATGGTCCCAGCTACTTGGGAGGCGGAGGCAAGAGACTCGCTTGAGCCCAGGAATTGAAGGTCGCTGTGAGCTGTGATGCCACAGCACTGTATCCAGGGTGACAGCTTGAGGCTCTGTCTCAAAAAAAAAAAAAAAAACAACTTAGGCTTAAGCGAGTCTCTTGCCTCAGCCTCCCAAGTAGCTGGGACTACAGGTGCCTACCATAACACCCAGCTATTTTTAGAGATGAGGTCTCGCTCTGGCTCAGGCTGGTCTTGAACCTGTGAGCTCAGGCAGTCCACCCACCTCTGTCTGCCAAATGCTGGGATTACAGGCATGAGCCACTGCACTGGGCTATTACTTCTTTTTTTTTTTTTTTGAGACAGTCTCACTATGCCACCCATCGTAGAGTGCTGTAGCGTCACAGCTCACAGCAACCTCAAACTTTCGGGCTTAAGAGATTTTCTTGCCTCAGCCTCCCAAATAGTTGGGACTACAGGTACCCGCCCCAATGCCTGGCTATTTTTTGGTTGCAGTTGCCATTCTTGTTTAGCTGGCTTGGGCCAGGTTTGAACCCACCAGCCTCAATGTATGCGGCCGATGCCCTCACCACTGTGCACAGGCGCCGAGCTGGCACTATAAATTTAAACTTCAGCTGGGTGCGTGGCTCATGCCTGTAATCCTAGCACTTTGGGAGCCCAAGGTGGGTGGATTGCTTGAACTCAGGAGGTGGAGACAAGCCTGAGCAAGAAGGAGACCCCGTCTCTATTAAAAATAGAAAAACATAAAGTACCTATAGCTCAGTGGTTAGGGCACCAGCCACGTGCACCCGGGCTGGTGGGTTTGAACCTGGCCTGGGCCTGCTAAACAACCAAACAAACTGAGCAGAGTGTTGTGACAGGTGCCTATAGTCCCAGCTACTAGGGAAGCTAAGGTGAGAGAATCACTTGAACCCAAGAGTTTGAGGTTGCTGTGAGCTATGACGCCATTGCACTCTATGGAGGGCGATGGTGAGACTCTGTCTCAATAAAAAAATAAAAATAGAAAAACTAGCCAGGTGGCTCATGCTTGTAATCCCAGCACTTGGGAGGCCAAGGTGGGTGAATTGCATAGGTTCACGGGTTCAAGACCTGCCTGAGCCAGAGCAAGACCTCATCTCTAAAAATAGCCAGGCGTTGTGGCATGCGCCTATAGTCCCAGCTACTTGGGGAGGCTGATGCAAGACAGTCACTTGAGTCTAAGAGTTTGAGGTTGCTGTGAGCTATGACGCCATGGCACTCTACCCAGGTTGACAAAGTAAAACTCTGTCTCAAAAAAATAAATAAATAATAAAAATAGAAAAACTAGCCAGGCGTTATGATAGGCACCTGTAGTCATAGCTACTCAGGCTGAGGCAAAAGGGTCTCTTGAGCCCAAGAGTTTGAGGTTGCTGTGAGCTGTGATGTCACAGCACTCTACTCAGGGTGACCAAGTAAGACTCTTGTCCCTAAATAAATAAATAAAAGTAACTTCAAACAGATTCCAGTTAGCTAAACAGAAAGTCCCATAGATATCCGCACAAATGACAGCTATGTTTCTATCCCCTTTCAGAACATCCTGAGACTGGAATACACTTTAGATTTCATTGGCTGCCTGTGGGAAAACTCATCCACAAGCCCACAGGCCCACAGGCCAGTTGACTCTTGTAGTCCCCACACTACTATAATAGCAGCCCCACTTTCCAAAGTGCTACTGGGAGCCGGGCGCAGTGGCTCAAGCCTGTAATCCCAGCACGCTGGGAGACCAAGGCCAGTGGATTGCCTCAGCTCACAAGTTTGAGACCAGCCTGAGCTAGAGCCAGATCCCGCCTCTAAAAATAGCTGGGCGTTGTGGGCACCTATATTCTCAGGTACTCAGGAGGCTGAGGCAAGAGAATAGCTTAAGTCCAAGAGTTTGATGTTGCTATGAGCTGTGACGCCACATCACTCTACCGAGGGCAACGTAAAGAGACTATCTAGAAAACATAAAAGAGAGAGACAAGTGAACATCTGTGAAGAGGATAGTGCAGTGATGAAAGAAAAGCAAAACAAAACACTTTAAATGTTTTCTTTTTTTTTTTTTTTTTGGAAGTTTTTGGCCAGGCCTGGGCTTGAACCCGGCACCTCCAGCACCCTACTCCTTTGAGCCATAGGTACCACCCAAAACAAAACACTTTAATGAGAGAAAAGGGAAACAGAAAAAGTGAAAGAATATGGAGTTTTTGACAACCTGCTTGACCAGGTTTCATTCCCCAAGAGTAAGAGCTACTGCATTTATTAAATAAAAATACAAGTTGGGGCAGTACCTGTGGCTTATTGAGGAGGGCACCAGCCCAATATACCGAAGGTGGTGAGTTCAAACCCAGCCTCAGCTGAACTGCGAAACAGAAAAATAGCCAGGCGTTGTGGGGGGAGTCTGTAGTCTCAGCTATTCGGGAAGCTGAGGCAAGAGAGTCGCCTAAGCCCAGGAGTTGGAGGTTGCTATGAGCTGTGTGATGCCATGGTACTCTACCAAGGGTGATAAAGTGGGACACTGTCTCTACAAAAAAATACATAAGTTGCCTCATTAAACTTGACTTTCAGATAAACAGTAAATGTTTATGTTCCAAATATTTTATGATACATACACTAAAAAATTCTTTTTTTAAGACAGTCTTATTTTGTTGCCCCTCGGTAGAGTGCCATGGTGTCATAGCTCATAGCAACCTCCAATTCTTGGGCTCAAGCAATTCTCTTGCCTCAGCCTCCCAAGTAGCTGGGACTACAGGCGCCCACCACAATGCTCAGCTATTTTTAGAGATGAGGTCTCGCTTTGGCTCAGGCTAGTCTTGAACTCCTGAACTCAGGCGATCCACCCACCTTGGCCTCCCAGAGTGCTAAGATGAGGTGTGAGCCACCATGCCCTCAAAAATTATTTCTAAAAGATTGTTTATCTGAAGTTCAAATTTAACAGCACCTTGTATACTTGTATCTGTCAACCTATCCAGGTTCAATTAGCCTGAGGATACTCTTTCCAAATCCTGTCATAAAACGTGGAGACTACTGCAGTAAAGCAGGCACTTCACCCACAGCAGGGCAGAGGGTGGGCACAGATTATATGATCCTTTTACTTCTCAAACTCTCTAAAAACAGAAAACCTGATGGCTGTTTGGCAGGGTATGCACTGTTGCAACCACTATCAGGTAAAATGTTCCTTCCTTACCAAATGAAGGTCAAAAATCAAACTAGGGAAAAGGAGGAGCAGGCCCACTTGGACATATAATCTGATTGCCCTAAGGCAGCGGTTCTCAACCTGTGGGTCGAGACCCACAGGAAGCATAAAGGGCCGTGGCATTAGGAAGGTTGAGAACCACTGCCCTAAGGAAAGTTGAGCAACTCTAGCAAAGCCTAAAGTCCTATACAACCACCAGAGGGACAGCTTAAGGGTGCAGAGAGGAGGATCCAACATGCTCCAACTCAGAACTAAAAGATCTCAAAGCCAAGCATAGTGGCACGTGCTGGTACTCCCAGGTATGCGGAAGGATTGTTTGAGCCCAGGCTAGGCAACATAAAGAGATCCCATCTTTAAAAACAAAAAACTTCAGCCAGTGAGGTGGCTCAGGTCTGTAATCCCAACACTTTCCCAGAAGGCTAAAGTAGGGGGATCACTTGAGGTCAGCCAGGAGTTCAAGACCAGCTTAGGCAACATAGCAAGATCCATTCTCTACAAAAATTTTTAAAATTAGCAGAGCCTGGAGCAGTGCCTTCAGTGCGTAGGGCGCAGGCTGATACACCGAGGGTGGTGGGTTTCAAACCCGGCCCCAGCCAAACTGCAACAAAACAGCCGGGTGTTGTGGCAGACACCTATAGTCCCAGCTACTTGGGAGGCTGAGGCAAGAGAATCGCCTAAGCCCAGGAGTTGGATTGGAGTTTGCTGAACTGTATGACACCACAGCACTCTACCAAGGGCGGTAAAGTTACTCTGTCTCTACAAAAAAAAAAAAAATTAGCAGAGCCTGGTAGTGCACACCTGTAATCCTAGATACTTGGGAGGCTGAGGCGGGAGGATCTCTTGAACGCCAGAGTTACGGCAGTGATTTTTTTTTTTTTTTGAGACAGAGCCTCAAGCTGTCACCCTGGATAGAGTGCTGTGTGGCATCACAGCTCACAGCAACCTCCAACTCCTGGGCTCAAGCGAGTCTCCAAGTAGCTGGGACTACAGGTGCCCGCCACAACGCCCAGCCATTTTTTAGTTGCAGCCGTCATTGTTTGGCGGGCCCGGGCTGGATTCGAATCCGCCAGCTCAGGTGTACGTGGCTGGCGCCTTAGCCCCTTGAGCCACAGGCGCCGAGCCGCACAGCAGTGATTTTTTTGAGACAGTCTTAAGCTGTCGCCCTCAATAGTGCCATGGCATCACAGCTCACAGCAACCTCACTCTTGGGCTTAAACGATTCTCTTACCTCAACCTCCCAAGTAGCTGGGAAGACAGGCACCCACCACAATGCCCAGCTATTTTTTTGTTGCAGTTGTCATTGTTTTAGATGGCCCGGGCCAGGTTCGAACCCGCCAGCGTCAGTGTATGTGGCTGGCGCCCTACCGATTGAGCTATGGGCACCGCTAGCATATTGTTTTTAACTTTTGATCAACATAATTTAAGTTTGCCATGGAAGTTTAACTATAGGTTCAAGGGCCGTGTGATTAAAAAGGGTTGAAAAACACTGAGAGGTTACAGTGAGCTATGACCATCCCACTGCACACCAGGGCAACAGGGAGACTGGAGACTCCATCTCTTTAAAAGAAATAAAAAAGGCACACAGGACTGAATAAGCACAGAGAAATGTCCTGAGGAGGGAAGGCAGGAATGGAGCAGAGCAGCCTTTATAGACTCAAATGTGCACAGAAAGGATGGCAGAAGTCCCAGAAGCATAGAACTCCCTGACAATGACTGGCAGGACAGTTTGTTTTATTTTTATTTTATTTATGTGGTTATCCTTGAGTAGTCTATCCCTAAAACAAAGTAAAAAATGAGAAGGAACCACACAGAAGACTCAAGCACAGCTTTTCAGGGAGGATTGATAATTCCACATACCAGGTCCATATTTCTATCATGATCTGATAGCAGATCTCATTATCAGATCACATATCCAATGCACTATCATAACTAAGTGCAAGACCCATCTCTTGAAACAGAGGAACCAGTAACGAGTCCATGCTGGTAAACATCTGTCTGCAGAGCATGAAGGAGCCACCAAAAAGAACGAGACCACATCATGCTTTTTGACTTTTTACAGTATCTCCTTGGGAATTCTTAGTTCCCATTAACCCAGCTTCCCTGAAACTGTCACCAGAAATGTTAATAGGTGTTGCATGGGACAAAAAAGAAAGTCCAATGCGTATTAAGTTTGGGAAACGTTGCATACATATTGTTATAAAATCCTGCTGTAAAAGAAAGAATCTGTTCAATTTTATTTAAATTGCCAGTTCTTGGGCAGCACCTGTGACTCAGTGAGTAGGGCGCCAGCTCCATATACCGAGGGTGGCGAGTTCAAACACAACCCTGGCCAAACTGCAAAAAAAAAAATAGCTGGGCGTTGTGATCTAAGCCCAAGAGCTGGAGGTTGCTGTAAACTATGACGCCGCCACACTCTACGAAAGGCGACAAAGTGAGACTCTGCCTCTAAAATAAAAATAAATTGCTAGGTTTTTTTTCGTTTTTTGCAGCTTTTGGTCAGGGCTGGGTTTGAACCCCCCACCTCTGGCATATGGGGCTGGTACCCTACTCCTTTGAGCCACAGGTGCTGCCCTAAATTGCTAGTTCTTGAGCTTATTTGTAAACAGAACCCCTTTAAGGAACATCTGTTACCATCTCAGAGAACTTTGGAAAATGTCTCATCTTGGGCCAGGTGTGGTAGCTCACACCTGTAATCCTTAGCACTTTGGGAGGCTGAGGTAGGTGGATTGCTTGAGGTCCTAAGTTACAGACTAGCCTGAGCAAGAGCGAAACCCCGTCTCTAGTGAAAATAGAAAAACTAGCCAGGCTTACCAGCACACACCTGTAGTCCCTACTGCTGGGTAAACTGAGGCAAGATCTCTTGAGCCTAAGAGTTTGAGGTTGCTGTGAGCTATGACACCAGGGCAACAAAGCAAGATTCTAGCTCAATGGAAAAAAAAAAAAAAGGCTGGGTGCAGGTGGCTCATGCCTGTAATTCTAGTACTCTGGGAGGCCGAGGTGGATGGATTGCCTGAGTTCACAAGTTTGAGACCAGCCTGAGTCAGAGCAAGACCTTGTCTCTAAAAATAACCAGTCATTGTGGCGGCCTGTATTCCCAGCTACTTGGGAGGCCAAGGCAAGAGAATCACTTGAGCCCAAGAGTTTCAGGTTGCTGTGAGCTGACACCATGACACCATGGCACTATGGCACGCTACCGAGAGCAATAAAGTGAGACTCTGTCTCAAAACAAACAAACAAAAAGTCTCGAGATGGGCGGTGCCTGTGGCTCAGTGAGTAGGGTGCCAGCCCCATATACCAAGGGTGGCAGGCTCAAACCCAGCCCTGGCCAAACTGCAATAAAAAGTCTGGAGAATGCTGGGTGGTGCTGGTGCCTGTGGCTCCAAGGAGTAGGGCACCAGCCCCATATACCGGAAGTGGCGGGTTCAAACCCAGGCCCAGCCAAAAACTGCAAAAAAAAGTCTGGAGAATGGGAGGAACATGTCATCATTGGGAATAACCAGAAATCACACATAAAATGCCTTTCAATTCAAGCAGAGGTGCATGTGAAAAATAAGAAAGAAAAAAGGTGGTTTTCAAAAATTAGCATGTCGTGTAATCCTAGCACTTTGGGAGGCCAAGGTGGGAGGATGCTAGAGGTCAGGAGTTTGAGACCAGCCTGAGGAAAGCAAGATCCTGTCTCTACAAAAAATAGAAAAATTATCCAGGCACGGTCATAGGCGCCTGTAAGTCGCAGCTGTTTGGGGGGCTGAGGCGGGAAGATCCATAGACTCTCTGAGTTTGAGACTCCTATGAGCTACAATGATGCCACTGCACTCTACCCAGGGTGACAAAGCAAGTCACCATCTCAAAAAAAAAAAAAAACGTTGTATATCAGAAAGTTTAAGGCAATGATTTGAAAACTGAACAGCTTTGTCCTTCTGTGAGGCACTTGCTCTATGGTAAATACAGCAAGGAAAGTGAAATTAGATTTAAAAGCAAACAAGCAAAAGCCTACAAAGAACAGTACTAGACTGCTTTGCTTACTCGTGGCCTGGCCAGGAGAGAAAGTAACACACTGTGTGGTCTCTCCTCTTAACCATTTTGACAGAGGATACACGTGCATGTGTGCCATACCCACACACACACAAACACACTTTCCTCCATGAGGGTTAGACCAAATTTCAAAGCAGCCATGTACAAACCAGTCTGTCTTCATTCTTCCAAAAGCCAAATATCCTGGAGTCTAGGGTTTCTAGAAAAATGGCTGATGCTGGCATTCTTAATTGCTGTCAATGGAATCCCCTCCCTTAAACTCCTTAGGTGCAGTCCTCACATGGCACCCAAAAGCTGTAAGAGGATGCACTTCTTGATGTTCTTCTTTGTGGCAGGGTAAAGCACAGCCCACACAGCCTCTGAACATACCTCACACACCCCATCCTGCTTCAGGGCTGAACATTCCAAATACTTCACAGCCCGCACCTGTTTAGCAAGAGAAGGGCCTTGCTGAGGAGTTGTGGGTACTAGGCTCTGCTCCTTCAGCTTCTTCACCTTCTCGAGGTCGCTCCGCAGGTCCCTTTTGGTACCTACCAGCAGAACAGGTACATTGGGACAATGATGGGAGACCTCTTATGCTTCACATTGGCATAAGAGGATGGGTTGCCAATGGAAAAACAAATGACAAAGATATTGGTCTGGGGGTAGGAGAGTGTTCGCAGTCGGTCACACTCCTCTTGGCCAGCAGAGTCCCATAGGTTCAGACTGACGATTTGGCCATCCACAGATGTCTGCGTGCTGTCAAGGCTCTGCAGTCAGACTGCCTGGAGTGAAAAACAAATCCTCCTCCTAGGTTTTGTGAACTTGAGCAGGCGAGTTGTTAACACATCCTCCAGCGACGTTCAACCGCAACTCATCTGTTTAGTTTTGTTTATTTTCAATAACTATATTTTCCCTCTGGCTTTCAAGTTATTTTTTAAAATATCTACATGTTGCCAATTTATAATCTATTATTTTGAGGGGATTGCATTCTCTTTTTTTTTTACTTCTTTAAAGTATTTAAAAATTTATTTAAAGACCATTTGGTGTTCTTTAAATATCTATATTTTTTCAAATGTGAACTTCTTTTTTTTTAAATTAAATCATAGCTGTGTACACTAATGTAATCATGGGGTACAATGTGTTGGCCTTATATACAATCTGAAATATTTTCATCAAACTGGTTAACACAGCCTTCACTGCACCCTCTTAGTTATTGTGTCAAGACATTTATATTCTACACTTAGTAAATTTAACATGTACTCTTGAAAAATGCACCATAGGTGTGGTCCCACCAATTACCCTCCCTCCTTCCATCCTCCCCCCTTCCTCTTTCCCCTTCCTCTTGGGCTATCGTTGGGTTATAGCTTGAAAGCTATAAATTGGTTTCATAGTAGGCCTGAGTACAGGACAATTTTTGTTCCATTCTTGAGAAACTTTGCTAAGATCCTCTGATTTTTAATGAACAGAAATGGTGGGAGCTTTCCAAAATGCATCATTGACAAAGAAAGCTGTCTCCAGGGAGGGATCCCCATTTACAATGTCCCATCTTGTCTGCAGGGCATCCCTCTCCAGCACAGCATGGACCCAGGCTCCCAAGTATTGTTTCTTCCCCTGTGGCAATCAACAGAGGCTGGGGTGACACCGAGGCACTCAATCACATCAGCTAAGCACTGACAAGAGGAACTACAGGGAATAAAAGTCTCTATTCTGATGAGGTTAGTTAGCCACGGATCAATAGGAAGCTTTGGTTTGTCCGTAAACTCAAGAGTCTCCAGATTATGGGCACAGAGCAGTCTGAGAGGCAGAGAAAAGGAGAGTAAGGGAGAAATAATATCTGTTTTCCTGGCACAGAGATTTCCTTTTATTGAATCTGTCACTTCCCATTTTGGTTAACAAACTGCTGCACGGAGCTCATCGTTGGGCAAATATTAAAGCTCCACGGAATACAAAGTGGGCCCGATTGTTTCAGATTGAGGGTTTAATAAGAAAAGGAAGGGCAAAGAGAAAAAGAAGAGGCCTGGAGACTCTGCGAGATGGAGAGGAGAGCAGCTCTGCAAAGATGAGGCTCGGGAGAGAGAAAGAAGACAGTCTTAACTTCCACTTGATAGCTCTTTCTCTACGCCACTACCAGCCCAGGATTCACAGCAAGCATTATTGGGTCCAAAGCTATCACAGCAAATGCATAAAAAAGACAGTTCCATTTGTCCCAGGAGAGGATGCTAAATTTAGACTTGAAGACATTTGGAAAGGAGGGCTTGGAGAGATTTTTTTCTTTCTTTCTTTCTTTTTTTTTTTTTTTATACACCATTGCTTATTTTCTTCTACTTTTCTGTACTGGAAAAGTAATGGAGTCATTGCAAGGTCAAGAAGAAATTGTGGTCCTTGCTTTCATGGGATTCAACTAATACTGCTAGGCTGAGGGTGATGTTTTTAAGAAAGAGAGCAGAGAAGACAATATTGAGAAGAGACAATTTCTTAACAATGTTAGGTAATGTTAAGCATCTGTGTGTATGTGTGTGTGTGTATAGTGGGTTTTTTGTCTGTTTGTTTTTGGTTTTGAAATGTGGTCTTGCTATATCACCCAGCCTGGTCTTGAACGGTTGCTCTCAAGAGAGCCCTTACCTCACTCTCTTGAGTAGTTGAGACTACCTGCACAAGCCACACTGCCAGAGTCAATATAAAATCACAGAGCCAGAATAGGACCAAGCTGAGTTTTAATTCCACAATACCACCCTGTCTGCCTGCTCAGTGAGTGGTCTGCCTCTTTTTTTCTGAGAGATTTAGCACTCCAATGATCATGAACTTGAAGTGCACTAGCTCACACCTACCTCGGATCTACATCCTAAACCAGACCTTCAACGGGATACACAGCTGGAAGATGTTTATTAATCTTGGATTATAAAGATCGTGGTACCTGATACTGGCTGCATATCAGATACATCTGAGAAGATTCGCAATCCCAGATGCTCAGCCTCTGCTCCCAGGGGAATTGAATGCACAGCCAGGATTATAAACCACCGCACATGGCCATATAATAAATATGAAAAATGGTCAAGGGTCAGCGCCCATAGCACAGTTATGGCGGCAGCCACATACACCGAGGCTGGTGGGTTTGAATCCAGCCTGGGCCAGCTAAACAACAGTGACAACTGCAACAAAAAATAGCCGGGCGTTGTGGCGGGCACCTGTAGTCCCAGCTACTTGGAAGGCCGAGGCAAAAGAACTGCTTAAGCCCAAGAGTTGGAGGTTGCTGTGAGCTGTGATGCCATGACACTCTACCGAGGGTGGCATAGTGAGACTCTGTCTAAAAAAATAATAATAATTGGTTATTTAAGAAATTTATGACAATATAGCTGGTATCACTAGTGAGTCTGGAAATAATAGCCTGAATCTTTATACATGAGAAGCTGTAAGATACAGTGGGAAGAGCCAACCTTGGCTATGTACTAACTGTGTGATGGTATAACCTCATCTACATGTGAGGATGAGACCCCTTCCCTTGCAGAGGTTGTTATGGGGATTAGAAATAAAAGCTCATAAACTGAGCACTGTGCTTGGGATGTGGTAGATTCTGAGCAACATCTGCCATTTGGGTTGAGAAATGAAAGTTTCTCGTTAAATTAAAAATATACTCAAGATAGTAGGGTGCCAGCCGCATATGCTGGAGGTGGAGGGTTCAAACCTAGCCCCAGCCAAAAACTGCAAAAACTGCAAAAAAAAAAAAAAAAAAAAAAAAAATATATATATATATATATATATATATACACTCAAGATAATGACAATAAATCTGTGTTAAGTTCTGTGACTGACATTAGAGAGAACCACATCTAAATAGATGATTTATTTATGTTTTATTCTCCCTTTAATCAGTCTCTTTTGTAGTGTGATTTTTTTTTTTCCAGGTAGACCGGTGACTACAAATGTCTATCTTCTCACCCTGCTTTCCTCTGTCTTTATATATAGTACTGCCCACACTCGGGTCATTCACTACCGAGTTATCCGTGTAGGGTGTGGTGCACGGCAGCTCTGCCAGGGTGGGGACTCTGGTTTATCCACCATTGTATCCTTGCCCCCTGGAATCCCACCTGACACATGTGAGTCCAGAGAAACACTTGTTGAATAAGGGAATGATGAATGAATGAGACTCCTGTAGACAAGCAGAGTTTGAGATTATAGACGTTCTACTTGAATTGGGGTCGTCTGCATTGCTTGTCAAACACACAGACTTCCATCTCATCCCCAGAGTTGATGAATCAGAAGGGCCTGGGACTCTGCAGTTTCAGAGATCTGCAGGTGAAGCTGATGGTCACCGGCATCTGAGAACCACTTCTCCGGAGTTGATCATTTCTGAGCTGTCACAATGTGCCAGGCTGTGCGCCCTTGAATATACGCAAACCCAGTTAGACCTCACAAAAGCAGAAGGGGTGAATATGATAATCCCTGTTTTACGGTAGAGAAACCAAGTCCATGGTAGGAGATGTGCCTGGGACCCTGCCCCACACAGCTACAAAGGAAACACTCTCTCTGTTATAATACCAAGCTCTGAAACCAAAGCTTTCCTATTGCCTGTTTGAATCCCACACCACTGAGGAATACTTCCTTCAGATTGCTTTTAGATATGCAGCAGCTAATGTCCTCACCAGGATGGGGGTGGTATGAGTGGTTTCCAAAGTGTGGACCACAGGCCAGGAGGGTCAGCATCACCTGAGATCTTGTGAAAAACGTCAATTTTCTGGGCCTCATCCCAGACAAACTGCTCAGGATCTCCGGGGGTACAGACCCACCATCGATGTTTTAATAAACTCCCTAGGGAAGGGTGAGCCCCACTGCTACAGAGGAAAAGTAGATATGAAATGGAGTAGGATGGCGGGAGAGAGACATGGTTCAGTGTGGAGAAAGATGAGTGTTGAGATGCTAAACAGTCAATGTGGCTTCTAGGCTAAGTAGGGATGCAAACGTGGTCTAGAGGTGCTCCCTGGGAAAACTGTGCTAGGAAAGGCCTTATACCCTGCAAGGTGTGTGCGCCTCCTATCTTGTTTCCTGCCACTGCTTCTCAAATTTAAAAATATATATAGATATACATTTATATATACACACACACAGATAGACATATACATGTATGTAATCAAATCAGTTTGGGAAAATCTAGGTTAAAGCAAATCATACTAATTTAGTTTTGCCATATCATCTAGTACATTTCAAAGCCTCTCACAGCCTACTATGCATGAAAAAAATCTGAAACAGAATGCTCTGTATTATCATGTGAGAAATGGTATGAACAGGAATCTGGATTTTTCTTATATTTTTATTTTTTTTCCTGTGTGTTCCTTTATTAAAAATGTTAATTTCAGAATAGCTTTCAGTTTGAGGAAATCTTGTGAAAGTGATTCAAAGAAGGCCCATGTACTCAACACTCAGCTTACCCTATTACATAGGATAACGTTGGACAATGGTCCAATGTGCATTTTTCAAAACTAAGGAACCGGTATTAATAAATTATTATTAACTGAAGTCTATACTTTAAGGTTAGGCACGGTGGCACATGCCTGTAATTTTAGCACACTGGGAGACTGAGGCAGGTGGATTGCTTGAGCTCAGGAGTTCCAGACCAGCAAGAGTGAGAACCTACCTCTAAAAATATGGCCAAGTGTTATGGCGGGCACCTGTATTTCCCACTACTTGTGAGATTGAGGCAAGAGGATCGCTTGAGCTGTGAGCTGTAACACCACGGCACTATACCCAATGTGACAGAGCGAGAGTCTCTCTCAAAAAAAAAAAAGTCTATACTTTACTTATATTTCCTTAGTTTTCACCTAATGTCCCTTTTTGGGCCATGCTCACACTCAGGGCACCATATGACCTTACGTGTTTGTCCCCTTCAGCTCCTTTTCACTGTGACTCTTCCTCAGATGTCACCCATTTTGGATGGGTCACCTTGCCAGTCAGGTGTTCTAAAGGATGTCCCTCACTTAGGATTTGTTTGACCCTTTCTTCATGATTAGATTGGAGTTACGGGTTTTGAAGAGGAGAAGAGCGTTCCTTTTTTTTTTTTTTTAATTTTTATTAAATCATAATTGTGTACATTGGTGCAATCATGGGGCACAATGTGCTGACTTCATATAGAATCTGAAATATTTTCATTGAACTATTTAACATAGCCTTCATGGCCTTTTAATCACTATATGAAGACATTTATATT
>CAUYRH010122434.1:0-46964 GCA_963574655.1 Perodicticus potto | reverse complement strand
TAGAGAAATGCAAATCAAAACCACTCTGAGATATCATCTAACCCCAGTGAGAATGGCCCACATCACAAAATCTCAAAACTGCAGATGGATGTGGAGAGAAGGGAACACTTGTACACTGCTGGTGGGACTGCAAACTGATACGACCTTTTTGGAAGGAAGTATGGAGAACTCTCAAAGAACTCAAGCTAGACCTCCCATTTGATCCTACAATCCCATTACTGGGCATCTACCCAGAAGGAAAAAAAATCCTTCCATCATAAGGACACTTTCACTAGACTGTTTATTGCAGCTCATTTACAATCACCAAAATGTGGAAACAGCCTAAATGCCCACCAACCCAGGAGTAGTATATGTACATTATGAAATATTATGCAGCCATTAAAAAAAATGGAGACTTTACAGCCTTTGTATTAACCTGGATGGAAGTGGAACACATTATTCTTAGTAAAGCATCACAAGAATGGAGAAGCATGAATCCCATGTACTCAATTTCGATATGAGGACAATTAATGACAATTAATGACATGGTGGGGTGGGGGAAGGGGTGAGCAGAGAGAGAAAGAATGAGGAAGGGGAGGGGAAAGGAAGAGCAGAGAGAGGGAAGGAGCAAGGGGGGCTCTTGGTGTGTGCCACACCTTTTGGGGGCAAAACACATTTGTAAGAGGGACTTTACCTAACAAATGCAATCAGGGTAACCTGGTTGCTTGTACCCTCAATGAATTCCCACCAATAAAAAGAAAAAATGTTGTCTACCACTTTAAAACAAATTACATATTTGTTGACTACCTATGTTTTACAAAACTGCATGTCAGGCAAGTATCATCAAACTAAAACCTTAAATAATGCAGAAGACACAGCCATTTCCATCTAGCCAACAACATTTTGCCAAAAGATTACCAAATTAGGTGATTTGAACAGCATTTGGGCTTATTTGCTTAACTCATGAGTACTCATTTCTTTATAAGCTAATTTGGTATCACAAACAAATACAACCATACTTGTGCATGCCACCAATTATAAATAATGATCTTGTATTTTAAAGCTTTAGCCAAGAGTTGAAAGATATAAATTTGCTTCATATTAGGGGTGTATACATTGGATACTTTTTCTTCCATTCTAGAGATACTTTGCTAAGGAGAACATGTTCCAGCTCCTCCATGTCAATATGAAAGAGGAAAAGTCACCATCCTTCTTTAAGGCTGCATAATATTCCCTTGTATACATGTACCAAAGTTTATTGATCCATTCGTGTATCACTGGGCTTTTGGGCTTCTTCCATGACTTAGCAATTATGAATTGGGCTGCAATAAACCATCTGGTGCAAATATCTTTGTTGTATTGAGATTTTTGGTCATCTGTTTATATACCAAGTAAAGGAATTATAGGGTCAAATAGCAATTCTATTTTTAGATCTCTGAGTATTCTCCAAACGTATTTCCACAGGCGCTGTTTCAAGTGCTCTACTATTCTCCTCCCACCTCCCTCCCCACCAAGGATTACTTTTAAAAATCCACAAGGGCACATCCATCCCAAGTGGGTCTTAGAGGTCAGAGTTCCCAGACTGAAAGGTAATAGAGAGATGTCTAGCAGAACATAAGGACTAGAGTCAGCCCTGGGCCCATTACTTGGGTGATCATCTCAGGGTGCTGGTGTCCTTGTAATATACACATCACAACCCATCCTAATCTTTCTAGCCTGCCTGAAGTTTAAACTGTGCTCTTTTGACTTGGTGGGGTTAGGAGAATAAAAGGTAAACACAGGAAAGGTAGCATTGTTTGATCACTTGTTCACTCAACATTTCACGCTATACTGTGGGGGGAAATATACATGAGCAACACACACAGTCTCTGATTTTGAGTTTAAAGTACTGGAGACACTGACCTGAGATTTGAGAATAATAAGATTGATTTAAGGAGGCCGGGGCAGTGGCTTATGCCTGTAATTCTAGCACTCTGGGAGGCCGAGGCCTGTGGATTGCCTGAGACCAGCCTGAACTAGAGTAAGACCTTGTCTCTTAAAAAAATAGCCTGGTGTTGTGGCGGAGGTCTGTGGTCCCAGCTACTTGGGAGGCTGAGGCAAGAAAATCACTTAAGCCCAAGAGTTTGAGGTTGCTGTGAGCTGTGACGCCATGGCACACAGTGAGACTCCGTCACACACACACAAAAAGGATCGATTTAAGTCAGTGGAAGGAATATGGCTAAGTGCCTAAATGCAGTACATAAAATAGGTTTCAGGATTATCAGGAAAGGAAGAGGGCAGAGCAGGATGAAGAGGAGGCAAAGGAAGGTGGTTGAACAGGCACAGAGAGGGGCCCACAGGTTGCATCTCCTCTCCCAGAACATAAGAACTTGGACAACAGATCAGGGCTGTTGGATTGGGTAACTCTGGTGCCTCAGCGAAATTTGCCTAAGAGCTGATTTCAGGGAATAAAATAGAGATGAATGATTGACTGGTGGTGTCCAGGGCAAAAGCCAAAGCCAGTGAAAGGCAGGCAGTCTACCCGGTGACTGGAGTGGACTGCATGGGAGGAAGTCACCATGGCAATTGGATCAGTGGTCAAGGGTCCATTTCAGAGGCTGGATAATGATGTCTGGAGCCCGATGTACAGGTTTTCAGCATCGTCTTCCTGCCTTATTCTCTAAGAAACCTTGAGATAATTTCTTGACCTTCTTGTTTTGCAATTTTCTGACATTTAAAATGTCATTGATTATTATGGTAGTCACCTAAGGAGTGAAATGTATAGCTAAATAGTTCTTAGTACATGGTGATCAAAACTGCTGGTTATTATTAGTTATTATTACTAGTTGAGGCCAGCTCTCTAAATTTAGTTTGGGCTGCTAGTTATATTTCGAGAAAGATTTTCAAGTTTGATCTTTGTCAATTTCTTTGTCACTAGGCGCTACCATGCCTTAGCCTATTCCAGACAAAATAAAGAGAAAAAAGATGAAAATAAGCAGAAGAAACAGGAGGCACTAAAACAAGCTTCCACGGTCCTTCTTCTCTGAGAATTTCACTGGGGCTCTAATTTTAAAGAAGGGTGCATGAAGATTAAAGAAGGGGGAATGAACACTTTCAACCATCTTGTCACATGGAATCTGTCGGCACTGGAAACACTATTCCGGTGACCTTTCCAGTTTTCCCTGCTTTTCCTCATGAAGAATAATAATTCTGTTTTGTCCTCTCCCTCCCAGACTCCAAATGCTCTTTCTTTTTTTCATGAAAGCAAAACTCCTAGGCTACATCCCGTGCAACTCCAGCAATGTGAGCGAGCTTTTGTTCCCGGTATTGGCAGCATTTCCCCTTCGTTTTGTCCCCCTGCCTGTCTGCAGGTTTCAGGGCTGCTCTGCTGTCGGAGATTGCGGGGAGCTAGTGGATTCAAGCCATGGAGCTTCTTTTATGAGCCAAGTGCAGAGAAAGGAACCTTTCATACACTCCAGCCTGCAGTCAGGTACTCCCTGGTGGGCTCCTCACAAAGCAGCCTAGGCCTGGAGTTCTTCCCTGGAGTTTGCATTTGTTCCCTTATAAGGTACATTCCTGGCTCTGGGCAGGAGGAAATGGCTGCCCGAAGCAGCAGCTCCCTCTGCAGCCACTGTGGACTGGTTCCCTGCACAGCCCATAGAAGTCACTGGTTTGACCCGGTCCTCCCTAAAGCCAGCCTGAGTTCTTTATTAGTGAGCATGAAAAATGCTTCAATCATAGCACCAGATGGTACCCAAACCAATTTGGATTGTCAGCTGAGGCCTACTCATTTCCAAGGACCTGGTCTAACATCAGTGTTATTTCCCTCAGTGCCCATCTAGCCCTAAGAGATGATCTTGCTCAGATGATTTTGATGAGAAATCATATTTTACTCTACACAGGACCACAATCATTGCTTCTCTCCATCTTTATTAATTCATTCAAGAAGCTTTTATTGAGTGCCTGCTGTGTGCACTAGGCATTTTAGGGTATTCCAAAGAGAAATTCATTTCTCTTCAACAAATATTTGTTGAGAATCTACTACATATGCCCAAACACAGTCCTAGAGAATGGACAAATAAAATCACTAGGAAGAGGTCCTTGCCTTTGAACAACTCATGATTGTGGAGAGATGAACAGTCTAGTTACACCATGAGTATTGGAGAGGTATGTGACCCAATGCCTGGTCTTATCCTCTTTCAATTTTGCACTTAAATCATAAACAAAATTTTGTTTGGTACTCTAGTCTCTCCAAGACTAGACAAGAGAAGCTGGAAATAACATTAATATAGTACCCATGTAGGTTACTAGTTATGGATGTAGGGGAGAGTCAACAGTTTGGTTCTCTGCTGCCATCCTACTCAAAGAGTGGTCCACGAACCAGCAGTGATGGAATCTCCTGGGAGCTTTTTGGAAACTCAGGTTCCACTGCAGACCTGATAGAGTTTTAATAAGATCCATGAGTGACTGCCATGCCTTTTAAAGAGTGAGAAGTACCGCTCTGCTAGTTATTTATTCTAACAAGGATGGTGGATATGGTGAAAGATGACCACATTTATTCTTTCAGTGAATATTTATTAAGCAGCAACAACACTGTACCTACTAGTTACATAAACACTTTATTAAAAAAAAAAGAGGTGCAGGAAGTTGCTTGCACATGGGTCACTGAATTTTGGAATGTGTCACCCTGACTTGAGGGCCATACTTGATTGAATGGAGATTTGGGTCTACGCCCAAAACAGCCATAGATGGATCAATGAATTTTATGGATTTTGTGGTATCCTGGAAAGAAAACCCTCTGAAACAGGGTTGCTTTTTACTGTATAACTAACCCAGTCAGAGGCACTTTCTTAGGGAATTCAAAAACTCAATGGAATTGATGTTCTTCATAGGAAGAATTAGAATTAAAAAGCAAAAAGACATCATTAGGTTGAAAGCATCTAGAGAATAGAAGAAAAAAGTACAATACCATAGTTTTTAAAGGTTCATTTAGAAAAGTATTGAGAACTTCACATATATAACCTGTAATCCTTAGGACATCATTGAAAGGCAGACGTTCTTATGTTTTGAAGAGCAATCTGAACTCTGAAAAGAGGTAATTTACCTATGATCACTCAACTGTAGAATAGTAAAGGCAGAACAACTTGAACTCAGTTTCAGAAGGTTTCAAAGCCCAGAAGTGCCAGTTTCTTTCATATTCTCTTCCTTCATCATATTGCTGGCATTTTCATTTCAGCCTTTTCTTGGAGTATTGTGAGGATACTCAGGTTCAAGGGCAAAGTCAGGGGCACGACTAACTTTTCAGAGACATGTGAAGGGGGAGTTTCAGTGTCCTCAGAAGGCTTGAGGAACTGCTTTCTCACACAAACCCACAGGAAGGTACTGTGGGAGCCATCACTTGAATCCTGGCTTTCTTCAAAGAGTCTAGAATCTTTCTGATATGCAGTTATGATTTAACAAACAAAAGGTAAGAGAAAAAGAAGTCTGCAATATTTTTTAAAACTGATTGTATAAGTTCACATGTATGAGGATTTAGAAACTTAACGCAGGTGGCTGGATCTTAGCAAGGCCTTAGAAAGCCTTTAGAAGGGCTTAGAATAGGTGAGGAGGAGGAGGGGCCCTTCAGGTTGGGACTACGGAATGATCCCGTGTTGGGACGAGAGGGAAGAGTGAATTATTTGCTCCCATATCTCAAAGGAACATCTAATCCAGGCTCAGTGAGCCTGTGCTGTGTGCAAATATCTGCCAGGAATCTGCAGGTCGAGTGACTGGAGGGAAATCCTTAGGGGTCAGAGTGAGCCTTGAGAACAATCTAAATAATGAAAGAAAAACAATGAACCAGTGAGTCCCTAGATGCGGCCTGCTAGAAGGTGTATGTGAGTTAGGAGAAGTTCCCCGAAGGTATCTCCACTCAGAAGAGTGGGTGGGCTAGGAAGCAGGTTAGTAAAGCTCACCTCTCCTTCTTATCACTACCAGCACGCGAAGGTTACCCGAAGTTAGTCCCTTCACAGCTTTGTTCTTGAAGAAGGTAGGGATTCTACCGCTTGAGATATCTCAGAGTCTGTAATTATATGTGCTAGAGACTGTTAGTGCCCAATGAATGTCCATGTGTTCTCTAAGATTTCTTAGATTTTCTAGAATTTAGGAGGTGATTGGTTTTGTCCAAAGGGCTACAGGCAGAAGTGATACAAATCACTTCTGGGCCTGGTTCTTAAGCACATCCCATGTATCCTTTGACTCTCTCTTGTCCTTCTTTAATGATTACAAGGACACATGTTCCAGATAATGTAGCTACAAAATGTGGGCGAGCTGCCTCAAGGGTGTTGGACTTGAAATATTCATGCTGAGCCCCTGAAAGTTTGGGGTTTGCCGGTTATCAGCATACACGGATGAATACAGATTTATTTTTGCTTATCACATAGCAATTCCTCATAGTACTTTGCTGAGTGAATAAATGAATCTTTATATCAGTTACTGAGGCCAGGCAGGTCTGATTTTTTTATTTTCCACTCTTTGAGAGCACATTGTTTTTTGGGCACTTTCCCCTTCAAAGTTACTTTGATGTCATTTTTTTTCCTGGAATTATCTGAATGTTTGCGACAAGTTTGGAAAAAGAGTGAAAGGTATTAGAGTGATTTTTTCCCCCTGACCTTCCCTTTGCTAGGGATCATTCTGGGGGGCCCTTCCTTACCGGACAACCCTGCTAAAGAAAGCAAACTGGGCAATGAACAAGTCATAGCAGAGGACCGCTGTAGTCTTCCCTCTTACCCACTAAAAGACTCTGCAAATTAAGGGAGTTTTTTCGGAATACTACAGATCTCTGTGGTCTGCACGCTATTTTTGTTGTCTAACATACCCACCCAATTATGTCAAAACCTCTAAGTTTGAAAGAGATCAGCTCTGTGTTATACTAAACACTCCTGATGGCCTTGAGGCTCTGATTCATACAAAGAAAGGTGCAAAATCACACGGGGGATGTGGAGTCAAGGCAGAGAAAAGGTCTCCTGCTGGGTGGCCCCCTTTTCTCTTTCCTTACAAGTAAATTTTACCCACTTAGCTCCTCAATTGGAACAAGATGAGGATTTGTTTGGTTTGCAATTAATGGCTACGCGAAACCTCCTAGAACTGCAGGCTTTGGGGACATACATTTCCCACCAGGCTTCTGCTTCCTTCATCCTTTCTGCTAAACGTTACTAACCCACACACCTGCTGAGAGATCAGACCCCCATATGGTCTATTAGGAATCCGTGACCTAATTTTTTGAACTTCAAAATGATAATATGATAATAGCAACACAGATTTTTTGTTTGTAGGAAAGTGTTTGGGGACCCTGGGGAGACATTTACGATAAAACTGCATCATTCACTAATTAATACATGTTGCAATTTGGGCCCCAGCAGAGACTTTGTACATCTAGTCCAGAGAGAACTCATTTACCAAAATTTGATAATTTATTCCAGAATCCATTTAGAATAACTCCACAGGATTAGAGATGTGCAAAGCTGTTTACTAGTCATGGATATTTAAGGCATTTTTTTTTCTGAATATGTAGAGAATGCCTCATTATTGGGAGGGGAGCTGAAAACAACCAAGCTTTTCAAAGAACCACCAAACAGTGTCACTCAAGTGGGATGGTATTGTAGAAAGTGCTGAGCGTTGGGAGAACACAAAGATTGTAGCTGCCCTTCTACCACCAACTAGCTGTGTGATCTTGGGCAAGTCCCACAATGTGTTTGATTGTATGCTTTTGTAAAAATGATTAGTTCCACTAACTAATCTCTGAGTTCTTGTCCGGTCCTAACAATCTAAAGTTTTCTGGAAAGCTTAAAACACAAGCAACAGTATAAATGCATAGCAGAGTGGAAGTCGGGGGCCGGTCTGCTGGGTCAGTTTCGAGGTCCCTGATTAGTCTACATCTGTGAGCGACCATGTAGTCAAAGATCATTTTTCTCCTTTTTCTCTCCTGGTCTGTTTCCCATTGTCCCACTTTCACAGACAGTAGGCCTGGTTGGATGGCTTTCTTGCTAGCTCCATTCTTCCCTTCCAGGGGTCTAGAGGGTGGAAATAAGAGACACCACGGCTTAGGAATCAGATTAAGTGGGATGAACATCAGCCCTCAGCCTGTGTCTGTCTGACTCCCCAAACAAAGCAGTGCTGGGCTGCTCAGCCGCACAGTGCTCCTCGGGGAGTGGAAACCACCCGCCACAGTGCATGTTTTCTCGCTATTTTTCACAGCGTTTATTGTAATGTTAAAAAGGCTAAAAGTATAAATACAATGTACTCTAGGAGCTCAAAGTGTCCAGAGACCACTATGGACCTCAGGACCTCAGGGTGCCAGTTCCTCTAGCTTTGGAAAACAATGTGACCTTCCTGAATGCCCTGGCCCAGAACCGTCTTAATTCTACTCAGTCTCTCCATGACGTTTAAGAGAAAGAGAAGGCAGGCAGCTAGGTTGACTTAGTTGCTACTGAACTTGTGTTTGATTTCCAGCATGCACCTCACTGAGCCTTTAAAAATGAAGCAAGGAAGAAAACGTAATCAGAAGCCATCTTGCTTCACAGGGTGGTCTAAAGCCTTTGATGGAAAGTCTGTCCTCCGCAGATAAACACTGGGCCCCAAGGAAGGAGTAAGAAAGCGTCTGGGGGTCTGCTTGGCTCAGAATGCAGCTGTTGGGGACCTGGGGGTTTAAAGCAGCTGGAAGCACCCTGTGCTGGGCAGGTGCCACTCTCTGACGGCTTCCATAGGCCATGCCCATTTTTCATTTAAATCTACCTTCCATGGGATCCTTCTGCTCTTTCAGCCTCCTCACCCTGTGCTTGCCCCATCACCTGCTCCCTGCTAGAACATGAATCGGTGCTTCTGTTTACCTTCCATCCACTGGGAAGATTGGCCATAGAAATCATCTGAGCAGTCGGGAAACTTGGCCAAGTGGCACCACATGGGGCAGAATCTGTGCCTGTTTTTCTGCACAGTGGGGGTTTAAACTTTTTGGGGGACTCATGCCTGCAGTTCAACTTTCCCCCTCCTAGAGCAGCTATTTGGCAGGGAGAAGCAAACATACACTTAAATGGTCAACTAAATTTCAGCCTGTATTAATTATATCATTCAGAGACTTTTTTTTTTTTTTTGGCTTAAATATAGCGTCATGAATACACAGCTGCAGAGACTGTGCCAAACAGCTCAGCCGGCTGTACACACTGCCATCAGCGGAAAACCGTTTTTCTTTTCTCCTGCTTGAGGTGTTATCATCAGGAGCCATGTGGATGCTCCCTTAGCCAACCAGCCCTCTCTCCAGCACGTCCACAAAAACAGTGGCAGCAGGGGGATGGGCCCTGCCTCTGTGGACAGTCCCCCAGGGGAAGCTGGTTGTGAAGCCTGGGGGTGGGGGCAGGGAGGATGCCATGAAGCCTATTCCATTGATCACTCAGAGTAATTCTGAGAAATGAGATGCCGTGTTCCTGGGCCAGGGCTCCAAGCAGAACATTAAACCCGATACAGACCCTGTTTTTACATTCTAGTCAGAATCCTGAACTACGTGCCTCACTCCACGATACCACTCGGGCAGGGAACATGTTCCCTGCTGCCTCTGTGGCTCCGCTGGAGAACTTGGAACTCCATAAGGGGGTGGGGGCTAAGATAGGTGCAATAGATTTAGAAAAATTATTGTAAACTTGAAGTAATGAAAACAATACCATGAAAGAAATGATCATACTACACTATACTTAAAAACGTCTGTGTATCCTGTTATATGAAGAATCAGTTTCCAGTCTCATCACAAAAGGATCTCCCTAGGAAGCCCCCAGCCCTTTGTAGGCTTATCTCCTGCCTCCAATCCCTGAATGCTTCCTCTGTCCACACAACATTACTTGCATCCTCCCAGACAGTGTAAGCACTGGCACGCTTCTTCTTTTGTGTGTGTACTTTTTCTTCCACCAACAGTTTCTGATTCTTCTCCACTTGGTAGACAGCCGCTCATCCTCTCCATGAGGGCAGCTGGGTTCCTGCTCTCTCTTCTATGGCGCTTTGCACGCCCCACCTCGGGCGTCCTGCTGCCTCCTCTCCCAGTAGAATATCACCTCTGCAGAAAGCAGGGGCCACCCGGGAAATAGCCCAGGGCCTAGGTCCATGCTTGGCATGCAGTAGGTGCTCACTGAATATTTGCTGAGTTATTTGAAAATGTTTTTTTAAATCAAAAATTGTGTATATGCTCAGTGGAAAAATTTAAGGCAATAAAGAGTGTGTAAAATAAAGTGAAGAGTTGCCAGCCACCCTGTGCGTTTACATGTCTCCCATATACGCATATTTATACTTAGCCTCTGTGTGTGACAGAAATGGCTCAGGAGTGCACAGCATTTTATTCTCTCGAGTCACCAAGATATCAGAGATACTTACTCAAGTCAGTACTTATAGATCCCCATCATTCTTATTGGGTTCATAGCATTTATTTTAATGTTAAAAAGGCTAAAAGGATAAATACAATGTGCTCTAGGAGCTCAAAGTGTCCAGAGACCACTATGGTCTAGGAATTGGCAGAGAAAGCTCACCAGAGGCAATGAGATTGGAGTTTGGCTCAGAAGGATGGGCTGGGTTTGTATTTTGGGGCGGGCTGGGGTGGTGGTGGGGTGAGTGGCTTTCCACATGGGGGCACTAAAGGGAGAGGTATAAGTGGTGTATTTGGGGTGGCAAGTGAGCAGCAGCCTGTATTTGAAGGTTAGCATGGAGGAGCAGTGAGGTGTCAGGTCTGAAGACAAATTGGGCATACATTGAAGGAGGCATTGGATCCCTGAGAATTTGGATTTATCTGGCTGCTGCTGCTGCTGGTGGCATAAGGGACCACCTGATGAGATTGTGATTCAGGAAGGTCATCTGGTGGTGCCTGGTGTGCACTGTGGGTGGGGGAGAAAGAGAAGAGAGACAGGTTCAAGCCTCTGTGTCACTCTGCAGCGATGGGGAGGTGAGGGGGTGTGGGACTTCCACTGAACCCCAGCTCTAGGCCCTACAATTAGGCTACGTCCCCTCCTCCCACGTAGTGTGGTGGGCCCTTTGTGGGCCGTGTCATACAGACGAGGAGAGGCACAGGTCCAGATCACTATGTACACGCACGAAGTCGACAGCTTTGCAGTGCAGTCCACATCTGGTTGGCTTCCCAGGTATGGTCTTTCCACCCTGCTGTGCTGTGTGGCCTGGCAGGGTGAACCGCAGAGGGTGGTGGAGGAGAAGATGGGAAGCAGTGAGGGCCTGGAGCGTGTGGGCACCATGGATAGGACTCCGAAAAAGAGGCCTCTGGGTGGCTCAGGAGTTCTTGAGTTCCCCGTGATGGGGACTCTCTGACCAGAACACTGTGCCTTTGAGATTCTCCTTAGCAGCACTTCCTATTTTGATCTCATGCTTTTGAAAGAGATGACCGCTGGATGGAGCTTTATTGAGATAATTCCCCAATATATTTTATGTTACCTCCACTGTCATTTATCCTAAATTGTACTGAATTTTTCTCTTTTGGGCACTCTATGAAAACTCCCCATATCTAGTTGCCAATTTTTTTTTTTTTTAGGCAGAGTCCAACCCTATACCCCGAACAGATTGCAGTAGCATTGTAGCTCACTGCAACCGCAGACTCAGACTGTGGGCATCTTGCTGCCTCGCCTCCCGAAGCCTCTGGGATTACAGCCTCTCCCTGCAGCACCAGGCTGGGTATTTCATTTTTTTAATGAGACGGAGTCTCACTCTCGCTCAGACAGGTCTCAAACTCCTGAGCTCAAGTGATCCTCCCGCCTCAGCCTCTCACAGTGCTGGGATTACAAGCGTGAGCTACTGCGCCTGGCAAAACTCGCGATTTCTAAAGCCACATCCTGAAATTGGAAGTTTGCTCTGATAGCGTTCCATTTGTAATTCGGCAGAATGTCTCCGTGTGGTGACTGTGGTTATCCCTGTCTATTGAGGAAGGCATGAAAAGGACAAGATCATGGACACTCATTCAAAAACAGGAAATGTTTGGGACCCTCCTTCCCTCCTTCAGTAATCTGGGTCAGCGTCCCCCGAGAACATCAGGGAAGAGGTCATCTCCAGCACTTCATTTCACCCCACTTCTTTTGTTCCACGTCGCCTGCATCTAGCGTTCTTGCCTCCAGAGGGCACTGTTTGCCTTGAAATAAAGTTCTTTAAGTTTCAATCACCTTTTCTCCCTCTGGGGTCTATTGTTTTTGCTGTACAGTACTTTGCTTTCTTCCAGAAGGGTTTTTCTTTCTTTCTTTTTCTTTTTTTTTATTTCTCCCCCTTTGTGCCTGTGTATTTGTGAGAGTGTGTGTTCCTCCTTTAAAAGTGAATTTAGTGCGTATGAACATGGCAGATAATTACTCTGACCAAAGGCTGTCATTGTCTGGGCAGGTCTTTTGAAAGCTTTCTTCCCCCATATATTCTTCCAGCGCCCCCAGTCTGACCCATGGCGCACCTCCCCCAACCCCAATTATTTCAGTCTGGGGGTCACCGTCACAGCTCTGCCAATGCATCTCAATCCTGCCTCACAGCTGCCCGGGCTGGTTCAGCCAGGGCTCCCCACTCAGGGCAAGTGAGCCTTGATTTATTACATCCCTTTCCACCCGTCCCGGTCTTTCCTCGGGCGAGACTGCTGATCATGCCACATTTTCAAATTGGTTCTGCGCTGCAAACCAATGTCCGGGAGGGACAATAACTTGGGCCCGAAACCCATTTCAACTACGACCTCCCTCGCTCAGGGGTTGACCTCTGCTCTGTGGACATGAAGGGCACCTGCCTGCCCCCTGTAAGTTGGGAAGGCAGACCGGTTGGTATTGCTGCCCAGCGCCTCTGCTTGAAATGTACACACACACACATTATGGCTGTGCTTGCACAAACACCTCACTAGTGTTGAGCAGAGCTGAGTGTCAGGGCCCAAGGGGGCACCCCCATTCTTTCTCCACTCTGCCCTGAGGGTCTAGCAGTTTTCAGCCATCAGGGAGAAAAACAAGTGTCCTCAGGAGTGGAAATTAACATCAGTGCACGTGGGGTAGGGAGGAGCCCAGGAGCAGCAGCTGCAGGGATGCAGGTCTCCAGGTGAAGCACTGGGCACTCATCCCGGGGGCAGAGTGGGCATGGAACGGCTTCCGGAGGTGGGGTGAGCACCACCCTGACTGGGAACTGGGCTTTGGCACCATGGAAGTGGCAGATTCCTTTCCTTGCCTCCCCATGTTCCCATTGGGTTTCCTTCCCTCCGACATGCTGTCTTCTCTTCCCTACTCCGGCCCACTCTGCCCTGAGGAAGTCCTGGAATCCTAGGACGCCAACATCAGAAAGGACTGTGAGATCACTTTGTCTTAATATCTCCACTTCAGAGATGGAGAACAGAAACTCATCCCCACTGGGGATGTAATGACAATAATTACAGTGATCATTTAGCTATGCTTTTTAATGCTCTGGGCACCATTTTAAATGTATTAATGCATTTAATCCTCGGAATAATCCTGATAATATTATGACACCATTTTATAAAGGCGAAGACTAATGGGCAGAGCAGTTACCTTTTCTAAGCTAACGGAGTTAGTGAGTGGCAGTGTGTGGAGTCGGTTCTCAGCCTCTACACGTGTCGTATTTAACTATAGATGCTCAAAAAAAGTTGCACCTATGGTGCATTTTGCAAGAGTACATGTCAAATCTATTAAGTGTACAGTATAAATGTCTTAACGCAATAATTAAGAAAGTGAGGTGAAGGCTATGATAACCAGTTTGATGTAAGCATTCCAAATTGTATATAAAACCAGCACATTGTACCCCATAAATGCATTAATGTATACAGCTATGACTGAATAAAAAAAGTATATGATTTATTGATTATGTACTATATGCCAGGGACTTCACATACGTCATCTAAAATCTTTGCAACTGTGCCGTATATCTAGAACTCCCATTATGTAGATAGAGAATTTAATTCTCAGGAATATTAAATGACTTGCTGCAGGCCAGGGAGTGCAGGCATGGCCAAGCCTGGATTTGGACTGGGTCTGTTCGGCTCCAAAGCCTGATTTGTTACATTTATTGCGTGCTTCCCTCAAGTGACTTTAAATAATACTGTCCCAGAGATATTTGCATGTTAAAAGCTAAGCAGGAGGAAAAACTACCCTTAACCAAGAACATTAGGTTAGTAGAAGTGCACAAATAAGTAAGGGAGGAGTTAGGGAACATGAACACTTTAGGAATACTCTGTGAAACTTACAGACATGCCCTTAGACAAGTGCCTGCTCAGCACTGATTTTGGGGGGCAACAGAGTATCCGAGAGGATAGACATAGACGCAGGGAAGTGGGTTTGATTCAGGGCCCCGTCACATATTGGCTGTGGGTGATTTGGGGTGAATGTGATTAACCCCGGAGGGCCTCTACCTCTTCATCTGTACAAAAGAAATGACAAGACCAGCACCAACCTTTCCATATGTGTTGTGTGTTTCACAGCTAGCATGCAGGATTTATTGTCTTCTGTGAGTTGGGAGTTGAGCCCCGTAGTTCATGACAGGTCAGCAGTCTCTTCTCTAGTGAATGTGAGGAGGAGGTTGACCTTGGTAGGGAGTCTGTTAGCTCCATCTTTACGAGTGGGCTGGCCAGTGTAGACATCATCTGCCTTCATCAAAGGGCTCCGCTCCTGCTTTAGGACAACACAGGACAGAAAGCATCACGTTGCCCTGCCCTGGATGAGGAGGAACAAGAAGATGGCCCAGGTGGTGAGCAAAGGCTTTGGGAGGCATGTGCTGATCCACTTTCCCAAACTACAATATATGGACTTTGGAAACAAGATGTGATAAGATAATCCATGTATTGCTACATGTGAGTTCTAGTTTTTATTTGTTGTTTAGCACTCCAAAAAGTGCTCTTTTAAAATCGAGAACAAAAGTAGCACAACAAAGGTCCCTTCGTTGTCACTCAGCTGATGAAGATATATTCATTGGGTCATTACCACGCAGCTGTCTAATTTTTAAGTGAATAACCCATCTAGAAACATTAATCTGAAATTGCTCGTAAAACTTCTTGCTTGCTTGTGGAAGCTTCTCTCTCTCCCACATTCCTGGATCCTGTACCCGGGACGAGTGCTTAGTCTGATTCAGGTGTGTGTGGTGGGAAGGTGATGAGACAGAAGCTGGACTGAGTGGACGCTGCAAACAGCAGGGGAGTGGGGGGCGGTGAGTAAGGTGTGTAGACGTGCTTTGCAAAGTGCAAATACCCGATGCTGTTATTAAAACACAGAAAGTTTTACCTGGGGTGGGAGTGGCAGCCAGACACCCTCGCCCAACTCTGAGTTGTTCCATCAGTGCACATTTGTGGAGTATCAAGGAGGATCTTAGGGCCTCATTTCCCCTTCTTCTCACCTGCAGCCACTGCCTTATCTAGAGGGCAGCATGGTGCCCATCACACAGGGGGCCCTTAATGCCTGCATGCACTGGGCATCTTCTTACCTCATCCTCAGGCAAAACACAAATAAAGGAGCCTTTTCTTTCTACTCTTTAAGAAACAACAACTAAGCAAAGTGATCTTATCTAGCTAGATGCGTGTGTGTGTGTGTGTGTTTGTGTAGACAGGGCAGAGATAAATCATATATTCCCAGGGTTTAAACCAACCTGTGCCTTGAATTTGTACTCTGTCTTTCAGAATGCTTAAATGTTTTTTCATCTTTAAAAAGAACAGATACCACATGAAGGGTGTCCATAACATTTGTGTGCAATTTAGTTTTCACAGGAACTTTATGGACACCCTGTATTTTGATTTTCTTTTTAATATTAATTAGATTTGAATTTGAAAAAGGAATTGAATAATGGCTAATTCACATCCAGAATGATTAGGATGGCCGGGCATGGTAACTCACTTCTGTAATCCTAGCACTCTGGGAGGTCAAAATGGGCGGATGGTTCAAGAGTTTGAGACCAGCCAGAGCAAGGGGAAGACCTTGTCTCTGAAAATAGCCGGGTGTCATGGTGGGCACCTGTCATCCAGCTACTCGGGAGGCTGAGGGAAGAGGATCACTTGAGGCTAGGAGTTAGGTTGCTGTGAGCTGTGATGCCACAGCACTCTGCTGAGGGCAACATAGTAAGACTCTATCTCAAAAAAAAAAAAAATTAGATTTAGTCTCAGATCTTTACCAAGCAAATCCGTCACTCTTGACCCTTGGAACAATGAAAAACAAAACAAAGCAAGAAAGAATATAGGCAGTGGAGGATGGCGTACGTGCCACTGAGGGCAGCATCCCCCATGTTTTACCACCTAACCCCTTTCACTCATGCTGTGATGCCTGTCGGGGGCACCATCCTCTCGCTCTGTTTTTGGCTGAAATCCTCTTCATATTCAGAAGGGCCAACACGTACGTCATCTTTTCCCAGAAACCAGACTTGACTCATGGCATCTTTTCTTCCCCCTAAGCTCCTGTTACATTTGGCTGTGTCCCTTTTATGAAGCTTGTCACTTGCTGAGTATTTGCAGCACTGGGGGCACATTCCCTATATCCCCTGGTAGATTGTAATTTTCTTTGGAGCAATAGATATATTTTGTTTATTCTTCTATCCTCATTTGAGTACTTTGCACACTAGGAACGCTCAATTAAACCCTGTTGAACACATAGATTAACGGATGAGTAGGGGTGCAAGGTCAGGTTGTATATAAACATGTAGAGTTTGCTCTTGGAGGTTCTCTGTGCAGACAGAATGCTGAGCTGAGCACCAGCGGGAATGGACCCTGAGTATCCTCTTCAGCTATTCAACATAAGCCATGAACGGCCCATCATCTTCTCTAAGGCTCGACACGATGCAGAACTGTATTCTCAACCCCTCTTGCTACTTAAGGAAATCTCTTCAGCAATTCTGACTTTCTTCTTGTGCATTATCAAATTCCCTCTTTGTCAGATAATTACCATTTGCATACAAACATGTTGTAATTTTTCCTATGTTCTGTTGAGCTGCCATCCTTCTCTAGTTATCGTTTCATGTCCCCGCAGCCCATGACAGTAAAAGTTCTCAGAATTTTATCCTTACCTCTACGTATCGCATTCCCTTTGCAGCCACGCCAATCAGGCTTTTACTTCCACTTCTTCACCAAAGTGCTCCCATGAAGATCAGCCCTGGCCTCCCTGCCATGAGGTCCAAGGGGCCATTCCCAGACCTTATCTCTCTTTCTCTAATAGCTGCGTTTGGATGATCACCCTTTTCATTCCACCTGGCTTCTGAACAGCAACACTCCCAGTTACTGGTTTGCTTCCTAATTAACTGGTCCTTCCTCCTTTGTCCCCTTTGCACATTCTTCCTCCTAGAATTTTAAACTCTGGGGTAACCCATGGCATAACACTCAGACCTCTTCTATTCTCTATCCAGAGTCACCTGCTAGGTGATGCTTCCAGCCCCCTGACTTTAAATAGAATCTAAACACTAAGGGTTGCCAAGTACATCACTTTAATCTTGACCTCTGCTCCGACTCTAGCTGCCTATTCATTATTTAATCCTGGATGTTTTGAGATGCCCATAGATATTTTGAATCTGACTCCTGATCCTTCCTTTACACTTGTTTCTTCCACATCCTTCCTATTTTAATAAATGGTGATTTCATTCTTATATTTTTTAAGAATAAAAACCTTAGTGCCATCTGTGAATTACTTCTTTTTTTATATCCCATCACAAATGCATCACCAAATCCTACCTGGTCTCCCTTGGAAGTACACCCACAGGCAAACCTTCACTCATTACCTTGACCTATCTCCTTCTGGCCTAAGGTGGCCTTGTTTATGCCTTGATTCTCTTCCCTGGTCCCTGTGCACTCTATTCTCAAGCTAGCCACCAGAAGAATCCTTCTAAAGGCACAGATCACATCTTATAATTCCTCTGTCAGTAGTTTTCTTTTCAGGAAAAAAGCCGCTGTTATTACAACAGGCAATTGAGCAACCAGCCAACTGGTTTTCTCATGATTTTTCTGAAGGGCCAGCATGCTCCTGCCTCAGGGCCTTTGCACTTGATGTTCCTTGCTATTCACTCTTTCTCTGGGTTTGCAAGAGGCTCCCTCTTTCACTTCTTCTAGGTCTCTTTTCATATGTCATCTCATCAAGGACGCTATTCCCAACCATTCTGTTTAAAATGGTACTTCCTGTTCCTCTTCCCCTGGTTTTATTTTCTACACTCCCACACATATATCCCCTCCTGACATACTATATATTTGATATATTCATTGTCTATTATCTGGCCAGCACTAGAATCTCAAGCACCTCCGAATGAAATCTTCTTTTTTGTTTCCATTGACAAATCCTTAGTGCCTAGATGCGGTGTCTGTCATAAAGATGGTACTGAATAAATATTGTTGGTATTGAATAAAGCAAGCAGCAGTATTACCAAATGGCTGCAATATTTCTAAAAATATTTTTATTTCAAAATATTAGGGATACAAATGTTCTTGTTACATGGCTTAATTGTATAATGCTGAAGTCAGGCCTTTTAGTGTGCCTGTCACCAGAATAGTGTTCATTATACTTGATAGATTAGTTTATATAGTTTTTATCCCTCACCTCTTCCCCTTTCTTAGATTTTAAGGTTTTTTTTTTTTTTTTTTGTTTTTTTTTTTGAGACAGAGTCTCACTTTATCGTGCTTGGTAGAGTGCCGTGGCATCACAGCTCACAGCAACCTTCAGCTCTTGAGCTTAGGCGATTCTCTTGCTCCTGAGGAGCTGGGACTACAGGCACCCACCTCAACTCCAGTCCATTTTTGTTGTTGTTGTTACAGTTTGGCCGGGGCTGGGTTTGAACCTCAGTATATGGGGCCAGTGCCCTACCCACTGAGCCGCAGGCGCCGCCCAGTTTGTAAAGTTCTTTATGACCATGGGTACCTATCGTTTAGCTCCTGTTTGTAGGTGATAACATGTGATGATTTTTTTTCCATTCCTGAGATACTTCACCTAGGATAATGTTTCCAGTTGCATCCAAGTTATTGCAAATTACATTATTTCATTTCTCTTCATGGCTGAGTAGTGCTCCATGGTATATATGTGCTACATTTTCTTTATCCATTCATCAGTTGATAGGAACCTTGGTTGATTTCACATCATTGTGATTGTGAATTATGCTGCAATACATTTGAGTTCAGGTGCCTTTTTGATAAAATGACTTGTTTTCCTTTGGGTAGATACCCAGTGGTGGGATTACTAAATCAAGTGGTAGGTATACTTTTCATGCTTTTAGTGACTCTGCATAATATTTTACATAGAGGTTGTACTAATTTACACTCTCACCAACAGTGCATAAACATTCCTTTTTCACCTCATGGCACCTACACCAACATCTATTTTTGTTTGTTTTTTAATAGTGGCCATTCTGATAGGAGTAAGGTGGCATATCTTTGTGGTTTTGATTTACATTTTCCTGATGATTATTAACGTTGACCATTTTTTCATATGTATGTTGGCCTAATGACCGTGATCTTTCAGACTCACAGCGTGTGGGAGGCAGTGGTCAGGAAGGGAGCACCATGTCAAAAAGTTGACAGTGAGTAGGAAGAGAGAGAGGCATCAAGTACAACTCCACAGAAAGACTCATCAGGCATAGTTCTAAAGTAATAGATAGAGTTCTTTTTCATGACTTGGCGTCTCACTCCTCATAGGTTTGGTCTACTTTAAATGTCAGGGCCAAACATTAGGGACCCATCTTCCATGTCAAAATAATATGATTCAGCCAGTGTATGGGATTTGGGAATTAGTAGGAAACAATTCATTTTCTTAAGAGAAGCTAATTAACACATTGAGACATTAGAGCAAATGTTATGCATTTTTGCCTTGTGCTAACAAGTCTCGAGTGCTTGAGGGGTATCTTGCTTAGCACTCAGGCTGGTGCTGGTGAGCTGAGAAGACACAGGTGCTGCTCAGCTTCTCTCTCACTGTACGCTAATCCCTGTGAAGAAGTGGTGGGAGGAGGCCCAAGTGGTGTGGGTGTCTGGCTGGGTGAGACAAGAAGATGGCTGTGATCGTGAGGGAGGACAAAGCTTGTCAGAGGGAAGCAGTATCCTGAAATCTCTTATTTTCCAAGGCCTAGGGGTTTCTGCCAAAATGTACGTTTTGTAGGGAGGTAGGCAGCTCCAAACCTGGAAAAACACATGTGGTTGAAATTAGAGAAAAAAAAGAAAACGCAAAATTATGAAGAAAGCTACTGGATGGAAGGCTGGAACACTTTTTTGTGAGGAGTGGTGCACCTTGGCATATATCCACATCTGTGCTGGTTCTCATTTATCAGAGTACGAACTGTCCCGGCCACATGGTTAGAGTGAGGTAACAAACTCTGCCAGATGTTACCAATAAAAGCAAGTCCTCCTTTTTCCATACCATTATTGGCATAATATTTTCTATGTTTCCAGATCTTGTGGAGGCATTGCTGACAGGTTGATGAACTAAGGTCTCACTCTGGGTTTGACTGTGTTTCAATCACTAAAACCCAAGACTGAAAGAAGAGTTAATAAGAGCTAACTATGCCTTGACTGAAAAATATAACACAGTTACCACCGATAGGACATCCCAAGAAAATCGTTTCAAATAAGAAAGGTCTCAGAGGCAGCTGTAGAAAGCCCTGCTGGTTGGCTTCTGGGTCCAGGATACGAGATGTAGATCATACATTCCCCACTGCAGATTAACTAGAAGGGAAGGGAAATGGGGGAAAAAGCAGAAAAGCGAAGGACAAACTACTAATTTGAAATATTAATTAGATCATCTCCAAGGACCCTGCCACTTGTAAATATCAATCATTATAATAAAGATGAAAGTATAATAACCACCAACTATTTGGCGAGTACTTTTTTGCTAGACATGTACACACATTATCTATCCATATGTGTATCTATCCTCTAAGGTCAATCTAGATAGACAGGTTCAAGAGCTATGAGACAGATACCTGTAACCCCTCCTTTTTGTCTTACAGCATCAATGACCTTCTCTATCAATTCTCCCTCCTTATTTTTCTCTACTCCAACACTCTCTTCAAACTCCCTGTCTTTCTCATCTCCAAAAGATCCTGGCTGAGCACTTTGAGGTGAGAGCTATGGAAACATTATTTCTCACTTCACTCAGAAGGGTGGCATTAGGGACTTTAAAGTTTTAGAAGCTTCTATCCTAACTAGGATTGAACTTGGCACATACAAATCTCCAGAATGGATCAGTTGTGAAACAAAAGCCAAAAACAAACACAAGAACAAAATCTTTCTTTTGCCGACATCACTGTCCTCTGACAGCACAACTTCCTTCCGAGGTGAAAGGGGAAAGAGTGGAGAAGGGTAATGGGTCCTTCTGTGAACATATTATTTTCTTTATTTTGTGAATGAGAAGCTAAGTCTTAGAATAGTTAAATTGGGGACCCAAACTGATAAGCAGGGGAAAGGCATTTTGAATTCAGTTCTATTGGACTTAAAACTATCTTCCCTGGATGTCTCCAACTTGTCGGTCTTTTAAAAAATCTATACATACTACGATCCTGTTTTACGACCAGTCTGTCTTGTAGGACTCAGATACTTACACTGTTGCTGCTTGAATGTTGGCATGGGAAAAGCACTTCTGTATCTTAAGGGAAAACTATACAACACCGGGAGCCACGATTTTATCTACAACAAGGGAAAATAGAAACTAGACCTCTAAACTGATAATGAGATTGCATTAACTCTTTCTAGCTAGAGCCGAATTAGGTTTCTTTACAGAGGCCCTGCATTCTACTTTATGACACCCGGCATCAGCCCCAAAACACATACGGTTAGGTCACAATCTGGAAAAGACAGCTGAGCTCGTCCCAGGTAAAGTGCTTGCAGGTGGGCCCAGGGCTGTGTCCTTGTTTGTTCTTGGGATGACTGGGTGGCTGTCACCACAGTAATATTCTTTTCACATTTGTATTCTTCCTTCTCTACAATTCTCCCTTCTCTTCACCTACCTCTGAATCCCTCTGCTTGGGGGGGAGACGGTTAATGAGACTCCCACCTTCTGGGCAAAGATATCTTGCTTCATTTCTGTGAGCAAAAGGTTTTATCTGTGCCTCAACACTGTATAAAAATCGGGGAATTATAGAGTCTCACTCTGTCACCCTGGATAGAGTGTCATGGCATCACCATAGCTCACAGAAACTTCAAAGTCCCAGGTTCAAGCAATGCTCTTGTCTCAGCCTCCCAGATGGCTGGGACTATAGGCACTCACCACCATGCCCAGGTAGTTTTTCTATTTTTAGTAGAGATGGGGTCTCCCTCTTGTTCAGGCTGGTCCTGAACTCTTGAGCTGGAGGAATCCACCTACCTCCACCTCTCAGAGTGCTAGGATTTTAGACATGAGCCACCGCGCCCAGCTAGTTATCTTCAGAGGATGCTGGAACCCACAGGAAAAAAAAAAAAAAAAAAAAAAAAAAACATTTTAAGCCTAAGGGCATTTGTGCATCTCTTATTTTCATTGGGATCTGGATTGTGCTTCTCCTTTTTCCTCCTAAATTATTCTTAATAAATTACATTTCCAGGAAAAGGAAACAGGATGAATTAGATACTCCTGGTCAGTTATTTTACATTTATCAGCTAACAGCCAGTGCCAAGGCACAATGCATCACTAACTAGATTTGACTCATACAGTTACAAGTTTGTGAAGAGAAAATCAAAGGAAAAACTCCAAGATACAAAACCTGCAGAGGCTTGAGAATTGTCAGGAGACAGAGGAAGAAGAGGAGGAACCTGTGTTATTGCAACAAAAAAGAAACCTGTGGAGGACTCAAATTAAACACAGGTATCTAGTTGGTGATGTGGGTAACGCATGGGCCTCTTTTGCTTTGCTAGTCTTTACAAGACTCCACATTAATTTACAAACTCACTATATTGTGCGGATCTGGGTAGCGGTTAAGAGGGAGAGTGAAAAAAGTCAAGAGGTTACGTTTCTCTACATAATGAAATGGTAGCCCAGAGAGAAACCATAAGAAGGAAGAAAATATAGTCGTAAGGGAGGGCCGGACTATTGGGAGGAAATTTGGTGGCAATTTTGAGATAAAAAACATAGAGGATGAGGGATTATAGCAGAAAAAGCTGCCCTGGATAATAGCCATGCTGGGGGGTGAGTAAAGGATGACAAGTGAAGAGAATTAGGATGTGGGTGAGCCAGCCATATGGTGCTGTCATCCTGTTGGGGTTTTTTAAGAGTCTTAAGTCTACCACTTTTTAAGATTCTTTTATTATTAATATTATTATCATTGCTATTATTAGTACTGTGTGAAAACTGGCCATGAGGTAGCCAGCTGTATTTGGGCTATTTATGTCTAAGTACGTCATTCCATGCATGGAAGATGGCTCATGTCGTATTGAAAATCACCAATCTCACTGGCTGCATTACCAGGTATCTAGGGTTTTTTAGGAAAAAAATCAAATATATAAGTATTATTTAAACTCCTTGTTACAAAGTATTCTTTTTAAGTCCTCACAGTAGTGATTTTATTAAATTAGTTGCCTTATGCAACATTGCAGATGTCATAATGGTTAACAAAACAATCCATCAAACTCTTGCTAATTGGTGAAGTTTGCTGGGTGCCTTTTATAAGGGAAAGGAAATGCCAAAACCCACGTGAAGTCCTCCCATCACAGTCTAACCGCACATAGGAGATTTTAAATGACAGAGGTACAGAGCCTCTCTCCACCTCTGAAGAGGTCTGTCAGTAGAAATATTCTAATAAATATAAACTAGATACTTACAACATCCCACAACTTGCATCATGGTCTGTTGTCTTTAGCTTCTAAGTTGGAGAGTTTGGTCCTTTAATTTTTCAGTATTAAACTTTTCAGCAGCAGTAACTTCACTCTGCAATAAGCAGTCTTCTTTGTAATCTATTTTTTAAATCCTCAGGCTCAATTTTTAGACAAAGCAATTTTCTAAGTAGTTAAAACTAGGTGCACACCACCTGTCCTTTTTGGAAACTTGTTTTTCCTTACAACTCCTCACAACTAGTTCAAGGAAGAATGGTTCAGGCTGTGCTAGTAAATGCTATATCCTTTTGGCCACATTATAACCCTTGTTTCCAATTTAGTGGCACTACCGTTGTGGACTCACATGCCAATGATGATAACATTATTAGGATTATTTAAACAGTCTATGATTCGGTAGCGATTGAATTTCCAGATTTTAACCCCTTGGCAACAGGGTCCAATTTCCTCAGAGTCACTTGAGCCCCTAATCGTCAAGGAGTGAAATAACAAGTACAACCTGTAGTTTCAGGCACACTTTGGCAGAAGTTGTGCTGTGTGTTAAAGGGATTATGAGTGGTGGGTGTCTTGGTTTGCTGGGGCTGTGGTAACAAAATACTATGGCCTGAATGGCTTAAACAATGAACATTTATTTCTCACAGTTCCAGGGCTGGGAAGTCCGAGGTGAAGATGCTGACAGATTTGATGTCTAGTGAGGACCCTTTTCCTGGCTTGCAGACCCTTTTCCTTCTTACTGTATCCTTGCTTTGTGGGAAGAGAGAGGGGGCTCTCACTTCTTTCTCCTCTTAAAAGGGCACTGGTCCTGTCATGGGGGCTCCATCCCTCAGGACTTCACCTAAACCTAATTTCAATGAAGCCTCACCTCATCTCACCTCATGAGACCCAAATCTCTCACCTTGCCATACCACGACATCAGGGTAGAATTTCAACATGTGACTTTAGGAAGAACAGAAACACTCAGTCCATAGCAGTGGACAACACAAAGAAGAGACCAGGAAAAGATTAAAATGTTGCATGAAGTCTTGTTTTTCTTGGTGGCCTTTAATCCCCATCCAGGGATTCCACCTTTCTTCCTTTTTCTTTTCTTGATTCTGTTTATCATTTCACAGTCACCAACTTTCAAAGAAAAGCACAGCTTCCAAAGAAAAGATGGACATCTAAGGATCCTCCAGACTTGCACAAAACTGTGACTTTTCTTTTCCAACTGTGTGATTTTCTCTTTTAGCAACTTTTCAAAATCTGAGACGTCATCTCTTAAAAATGGGTTCAGAGCATTGACTCCATATGCCGTATTATTTATATCAAATGTTCCTTTGATATGAAGAAACTTATTTGAAGACCGATTCTTCCTGTAATTTCTTTAGCCTAGTTTCCTTTTGCTCATTGTTCTTCTGTGTTAGCGCTTCAGATAGTCTCCTAAGTATCTTTTCAATTTATTCATGTCTTTTTCTCCAGTTGCTATGCTTTCCCTTTAGTTTTCTCTGTTCTTATAATTTATTCTTCTTTTTTGAAAACTTCACTTCTAGATTTACTTTTCTTTGTTTCCACATTATCCCAGTTATCCTTGTCTTTGCCCTCCTAGCTCTCCTCTCTGGCAGTACTGCCAACCCCTATTGACCTTGAGGGCTCTTGAGAAAGCATTCCTGTCCCAGGAGCCCAGACTGTTTCTATAGCCATTTCTAGCCAAAAGGTGAATGTAAACAGGAAGGAAGAGTCAGGGGTGGGAATGAATTCCTGGATTTGTCCCCCTTTGCAAGCACAGGGCAGCCTGGGACTGAGGTTAATTATCTGGGCTATAAGGAGCCCTTCAGGCTGAGGAGGGGATATAGAAGTCAAAGCGATTTTTAAGTTGATGAAAAATGTTGGCTGTGTAACTTATCTTCAGCAAGACATCAGTGGTCTACGTGAACCCCTGAAGTCAAGTGAAAGGAGAAGTAGATAAAACTAAGAGAAAATATTACTGGATGAAGTGGGTCTGTCTGCCTGATAGCTAAACTACTCAAGATATACACTTTTAGGTCAAAACCAAATTTACAAAACAAGAAGGATGGAACACATGAGGTCAAGGTCATATAGGACTAAAGTGGTGAGACCAAGAGTATATTGTCTCAGTCCTAGCCTGACTAACTCCATCTTATTCTCACTACATGTGCTCACAAAGAGATTCTCCTGGATTCCTATTGCTATACGTTAACATAACCCTCATGGTAAGCAAAAAGTCTCATTTTCCCAATTCTCAGTCCCTAGTTATCCAATTGCACACTGATCTAGGTACTGCTGTGAAGGGATTTTGCAGACATGATAAAAGTTCTAAATCAGTTGACCTTGAGGAATAGACAGCCGGCCTCCAATTAATGATGTGAGACCTGGAAAGGCAGAGTTTTCTCTGGCTGGTAACAGAAGAGGAGGGAAGAAGGATGGGTGGCATGAGCAGGATTCCACCTGCCCTTGCTGGCATCATTTTGGGGGTGGCCATGGTTCTTCATGACCCAAGAACAGCCTCTAGGAGCAGGGCCATTCCTGGCCAACAGCTAGCAAGAAAATAGGAATTTCAGTCCTGCAACCTTGAAGAACTAAATTCTGCAGACATCAAAGGGAGCTTGAAAGGATTTTCTTCTTTAGAGTATCCAGATTAGCTGACACCTTGATTTCTACCTTTTGAACAGAGAACCCAGTTGAGCTCATGAGACTTCTGACTTACAGAACTGTGAGATAGTGAATCGTTCTGTTTTAAGCCACTAGATTTATGATAATTTGTTACTCAGCAACTAGAATGCTAATACATGCATTGCCATTGATTCAAAAAGGAGAAAACAAAGACAGTTCAGAGGAACAATGCATGGCACAGACAGTAAGTAGAATCTGGGTTTTGACTTAGAGTGCAGGTGTTTTCCAACTATGAGATGACCAGAATGAACTAGAAAAAATAGCAGAGGGGGAGCTTTGGACATTCACTTAACATTTCTAGCCTCTGTTTCTCCCATCTGTAAAATGCAGATAATGTTATCATTCTCATAGAGGAGTTGAAGGAGTAATTGAGGTATTGATGTAAAAGAGTTTTAAGAATATACCAAATTAATGCATGAATGGCATTATTTTTAAGCAGATCTAGATGAGGCAAGTTAAGAATTGCAAACAGATGTACAAGGAGGTGATTTTATTCCTTCACTAGAGAAGAAGCTGGTACTAGAAACCCATTCCTACTACGATTTGCTAAAGTTTCCATCTCTTCATTTGGACTTTTTCCACATTATAGGATGAAGTAATAGAAGGAGATGTTATTATAAAGATTTTCTCAAACAAAGATGATGGTCAGAAAGGGTCCTTTTATATTTTTTCTTCTATGTATTCATAGTCTAGCAATTGCCACAGTAAAATTTAGGAACATTTTAAAAGCTGTTATTGTTCATTTTTTCCATTCCCTTCTAATTTATTTGTACATTCTTCTGTTCATTCATTCATAAAAAAATCTATTTGGTTCCTGCTATCTAGGACATTTGGTAAAGCACCCTTCTACTAGGAGGCCTCCCCTCAGAATCTAAGAAACTTATTACTGAGGTCTATTTTAGGAGGATTTTTTTAATTTTAATTTTTTGAAAATGTTTCTTGGGTTTTTTGCAACTACAAGATTCAAAGGCCTCACATTAGAAAAACATGCCCATCCTAGAGAGAAGAGCCATTTAACAACCGCCACCTTTGGTCATTTCCATTATATGCCCAAGCTCACCTGGGTTCAGATCTAGGCGTCTGGAGTTCTAGCTCTAGTCATTCATCAATACTGTTTTGAAGGATTTCTTTCACATGGGAATTTTTTTCAGGGGAACTCCAGGCCTGTTAACTAAAGTTCAGTTGCATTTAGTTAAAATTAGTTTTGTTGTAAAGTGGAGGAAATGTGAGGGTAGATTCTACTTCTCTTTGCTTCCTTATGTGTTGTGCTTGGTCTTGTGTCAGTACCAGCATGAATGTGACTGAGTTTTGTTGACAGGAAATGTGCTGAGACTGAAGAGGATCCTGGCCGGATGGCCCCTTAGCATCTGTACCAGTGGACAGGTCAGGCTCAATAGTATTCACACAGCTATGCAGCTGATTGAAAAGCCAACAGAAAAGACAAGGTTGGTCTGTGCTTGCAATAAATATAATGTTACGGCAAGCAGGGGGGCATAAATTTGGCAGCATTCTAAGGAACATAAATCCCAGGGGTTAGGAAGGAAGGTAGTCAAAAGTCGGGATAGCCAGGAACAGAAGGGATACTTGGCCCATCAGACATTGTGAGGAGCCAGTTCAGGTGTGAGCAAGGGCTCTTGTTGAAGCAGGAACCCATGCCAGACGCCAAAGATTCTGGGCCTCTGGGCAAGAGGAAGAGTTTTGGTAAACAACAGCAGGTCACAGGGAGGATAAGAGCAAGATTTAGTTGAACTTAAATCAATAGGAATCTACTGAGCATTTCCCTGACTTAAGACCACACTTAGGACTTTGTGTAGTAAAATGACTGCTGTGTGGCCCATATTCTTAAAGAGATTACAATTCTACAAAGCATCCCAAAGGTTACTCCTAAAGTTGCCGTACATAGGAAAATGGAAAATTGTAGCTCAATGTTCCTTCATTTGAAAAATATTCATTTAAAATTTTACAAAATATTTACAAAATAGTCTCTACTTCTTGGCCACCTCTTTGTCAAATTTTGTCATGAATATTTTGGAAATAAAGGTACATTTAGATACAATTTCATTTTCCCTATGTTTGGTGACTTTAGGGGAGACTTTTAGGACACCCCATAGGAGATCAAGGCCTAGAGGCCTCATGAATATTAAGTCAGACCTTGATAAGCATTGGAACAAAGTGACACCATTACCAAGTCCTGTGAGATAAAGAAACATTGTGTTTCTTGGGAAAACACAGGAGTCCTGGCTGACAGGTAAAGAGCCAGTGACTATTCTTTCACAACAACCATCACTCGGCAAAACTCTATTAAAAAGAAAGGCCCAGATTTAAGCAAACACAGTATTTACTGAATGTTGAAACAGAGGCCATTTCCTTCCCCCCAGCTGCTGCTTCTCCCCCACACACCTATGCATATTCTCTCTTCAGTGATCTTAACATCTTACAAAATCTGTGGTAGAGTCAATGCAGGGACCCGCCCAAATAGAAGCCACCTGCCCAAATAGAACCAATCCTCGCAGGAAGAAATGCATGCATGGACGTCCCACCTGGGAAAGAGTGAATGTGCTGGTCCCTACCCTTCTGACCCTTTAAATTTCCATCCACCTTAACCCATGTGCTGACTTCCTTCTGGAACTCAGCTCACAGCACCCAGGTGGAAATTAAGGCTGCATTGCCCACACAGAACCTGGACTCTTGATTTCCTTTTGTTCATGTTTTGGAATAATCTTTTATTTTCGATCCTTGACCTCTCACTGTCAGCCAAGTTTTTGTATGCCTGGTCTGTGCTAGGCCCATGGTGGGGAAGAAGAGCAGAGGAGGAGGCCAAAGAGCAAGTGCTAAAGTGCTATGGTTTCTGGCCTCAAGGAGCTGTCTGGTGAGAGACACAGGTGACTCGGGCGGAGCGTCTACTAAGCCAAGACTCCACTGCTCCGTGACTGCCTGTGCAGAAGGGTACCGGGCCGTACCACCTTGATGGGTTTCTGGTGGAATTTCTTGTTTTGAAATGGAAGACTGGCAAGGAGGGGACTGACAACAGTCTCCTGTGAAAGATCTGTGGGTTCCTGAACTTAAGGGGAATTAAAAATGTAAATTAGAGCACAAAGTTGTTCATCCCGAGCTGTGAGCACTGCGACTCAAGGCCAAAATGTTGGGAAAGTCTTCCCCATTGGAAAAGAAGGTCCTGGTCAATAGGACTCCAAAGCTAGGCTGAAAGAAGGAGCAAACCAGATGGTTTGTGTTTAAGGCCCCACAAGGAGGTCTGGGTTTCCAGACAGCTAATGGGGGTGGGGATGGGGATGTGTGGGGGTTGGGACAAGCGGGAACTAATCCAACCCCTACTAGAGAAGTTCTGACCAGTGATTTGTGGCTATGACCAGAATCTTCTTGATAAGGGAGGGGGTGATAGTGGTAAGTGGGTCTCTGAATATACATGGTCCAGATTTTTCTGTGAGGCTGATAATCTAACTGGATATTTATTCTTCCAGATTACACATCCTGACTCTGAGAAAGGAACAAAGGGCTGGCAAGAGCTGTTTTTCAGTGCTTAATAACTTGAAGGAATTTACATTTCAATGTAGCTCTGTGTTAAACTTCTCACACAACCTCTCCTCCTACACCCCTCTTGCCTTCCCCTCCCCCTAATTTCTTCCAAGGGAAAGAACAGACCATTCTCCCACCCTGGGAAAGGCAGTGGGGAAGAAGGGAGACGGAGAGAATCATAGAGATATCATTGGAGGGAGATTCATTGATATTCCACTTAGAATTTATTCCCTCAGAATCCCATTTTATTTATGGGTATAAATCATACATTACCAGGTACAATGAACTCTTCTAAAAACTCAGAGGGTTACTCAGCATTCTCTGTGATTTGAAAGAGGCAACAGAGGGAGAAAATGAGTAAGAAGTCAAGGTACGGGAGGGGCTGGAGGCAGGAATGGTGGCTGTGGAGAAAGCACTCCCCAAGCAATTGTGCTTAATGCTGTGGCTTGCTCTGTGTGACCTAAGTTCCATCCAAATAATTTCCTCAGGCCTTCCCCAGTGACCCTCTCCCTTTACCAGGAGAGAGGATTCATTATCAGGTAACTAACCATCAGCATTATAGAAAGTCCTTCACTAGGCAGAGGTGTGAAAACACATTTAAACCTCATATAATTGGGATAGGAGATCCAAACTGTTTGAGTGACACCCAAGGAACCACAGAGTGACAAAGAGAAAGTCATCCATGGTTAGGATTCCAAGATCCTAGGAGCTCACATTCTGTTTCTAAAACGAGCCACCCTCACCCTCTTCACTCTGATCCCACAGAGCACTGAGCATGTAGTGACCAGGAGGCTACAAGAACCTGGGAAAGAGCTCAGCAGACAGGGCAGCTCGGCCAAGACCCTACACTAGTGAGTCAAGGGGTCTTATTCTGCTTTTGTGAGCAAAGTCAACCAATACACTTGTAAGACTTAATTTGTGCCATAAGATGTTAATTTATGCCCTCAGGATACTGACACTCAAGTACACAGTATAATGCAGGTGACAGTACCTACCTTGTCCAGGAGGTCATGCAAGCACAGAAGAGGCAGTCCTGAGAGGTTTCGTAAAATGAGGGGCTTGTTACCTGAGTGGGAGTAGGAAAATGCAAACACACAGGGCCATCAGGGTAGTGTCTGGTTTATGGATGTGTACCCAAGTAACTTGAATTTTATTCAGTAAATCATCAGAAAACTTCATAGCAATAAAAAAGAATCAGTCCATGGGTGGAGTGGATAAGAAAGGAAAATTAAGGAAAAAGGATTTTTATACTCACCAGGACAAAAATTATGGCAACCTTGCACAACACTCTTTAAATTAACCACAGGACAAAGAGGTCTAGACTTCCTCACAGCTGACAGAGAAGGAGGGAAGTAAGGGCTACCATTTTCATATCCTGAAGATATTCTGCTCAATTATAGTTCAAGTTCAACCAGAGCTTTCTTGACAAAGAAGAGAGGATGTCTTTGGAACTGGAGGCAGAGCCTTCACTGCCCCACATTGTAGCGCTAACATCTATTAGAGAAGCAAACCTTTAAGTTGAACTCCTTTTTGTTAGGCTCTGGATTAAACACATCTAAATCCTCACTGCCGAAGAACAGGTGATCCCTACTTTATACAAGGGTGAGCGGACGTTTGAGATTGCTGTGAGCTATGATGCTACAGCACTCTACCGAGGGTGAAAGAGTGAGACTCTGTCTTTAAAAAAAAAAAAGTGTGTATTATTATTATTGTTCGGGTAAAAAAAAAAAAAAAAAAAAAAGGGCCAAAACATCAGGACACTACTATCATTAAAAAGATAGTTTGTTACCATTCTTAAGAAGAGGGGGCATGCCATGCCATGGAGTGGGGTCATAGGGGTGAAATGTGAGCAAAAGCCTTCACTATGGTTCCAATAGTTTTAGGATTGGCAAATTTGAATAATTTGGGTGTGGAGTTGTACTTATTCATCAGATAGAAACCTGGCCCTGTGGTAATTAGCGCAGGGGAATGAATGGCCTGAAAGTGTCAGAGCCCAAGGGATAAGGGTGTGGTTGAGTGCTCTGGATTGGTTAATTTGCATATGAAAGGATGCTGCCAGGTGAGTTCTTCACTGTCTCTAGGAATTGGCTATCTCTGCAAGGGGTTATGGCTCCAGAGTTAGCAAAGCCCCAGATATCAAAGCTTCAGAAACACATGAGTAAACCCCGCGGGGTGGCTCACGCCTGTAATCTTAGTACTCTGGGAGGCCGAGGTGGGTGGATTGCCTGAACTCACAGGTTCCAAACTGGCTTGAGCAAGAGCAAAACCCCATCTCTAAAACTAGCTGGGCCTTGTGGTGGGTGCCTGTAGTCCCAGCTACGCAGGAGGCTGAGGCAAGAGTATCCATCCCTTGAACCCAAGAATTTGAGGTTGCTGTGAGCTGACACCACAGCACTCTACTGAGGGCAGCAAAGTGAGACTCTATCTCAAAAAAAAAAAAAAGGAGAGAAAGAAAGAAAAAAGGAAACACATGATTAATTCTCTTATAGACCTTGCTTTTTCTTGGACTATGCTCTGAACTGACTATTTGCTCTTTGGAGTCTGGCAAAGATCCCTGTGTAAACTTAGGATAAGTGATGTCTACAAGAGAAATAACATGACTTCTTGGTTTTTACAATTTTTTTTTTATAACTGTGCAGGAGACATAAGGTTTGGTTGATCTATAAATGGAATAATGGTGTGTTAATCTTTGATGCTTCCTCCTGAACCAACTCAAGAAGAGTTTGCACATTCCACATTTTTTGTCATTAGTGTATCAGGTTTATAATTTGGTTAAACAAGTTCTATTAGTTAGGATGTTTTAGGTGGTAATTAAGAGAAAATTTATTTTAAAATGGCTTAAACAAAGATATTTTATTATTTTACTTAACATGATATATTAAAGTAGGGAATTCAATGCCTGCACCATATTATCAAGGACCTAGATTCTTTCTTATGTTTTTCTGCTGGGCTAATTTCGGTGGGTTTGAGGGATCTTCAGGCTGTCTCCCCTCAAATTCAGAACTACTGCTGTGGTTTCAGGCACCTGTCTAGAAAAAATAAAACAACAAAAACCTACAGCGTGGGAAGAATGACTGCTTCTAATTTGTAATTTCCTTTATTGAGTCTCTTTTGAAGGACTTAAAGTTTGCTATTTTAAGTATTTTTAAATTTTGGTTGTTTTTTGTTTCATTGATTTCAGCTCTTAGATTTAGCATTTCCTACATTGTACTTACTTTGAATTTAATTTGTTCCTTGTCTCCTAGCTTTTTAAGGATGAAGCTTAGATAATTGATTTTAAATCTATTTTTTTTCAAATCTTCTTTCCTAATATAAGCATCTAAAACTATCAATTTCCTTTTAATCACTATTTTAGGTGTATTCTATACATGTTGGTATGTTTTATTTTTAATATTATTTATGTAGAAATATTTTGTAACTTTTTGAGGATTTCTTCTTTGACTCATGGGTTATTTTGAAGTACAGAGTTTAATTTTCCAATATTGAAGATTTTAAGATAACTTCTTAATGATAATTAGTTTAATTGCACTTTGGACAGAGAACATATTTGGTTTGATTTCAGATGTTTATGGATATTTGTTTTATGGCACAGCATTTTATGTTCTTGAAAAAAATTGCGCTTTCTTAAGTTGTTGCATGCAAATTCTATAAATGACAACTAGATTAGGAGTTTGATAATTCTATTCAAATCTCAATATTCTTTTTTAGTTTTTTTTTTTTGAGACAGAGTCTCAAGCTGTCACCCTGGGTAGAGTGCCATGGCGTCACAGCTCAAGGCAACCTCAAACTCTCAGGCTTCAGTGATTCTCTTGCCTCAGTCTTCCAAGTAGCCAAGACTACAGGCACCCACCACAACAGCCGGCTATTTTTTTGGTTGCAGTTGTCATTGTTGTTTAGCAGGCCCAGACCAGGTTTGAACTGCCTGCCTCAGTGTATGTGGCTCGTGCTCTACCCAAATGAGCTACAGTTACCACCTCCTTTTCAGTTTTTTGTTCTACATTTTTAAAAATCAGTTATTAATGTAAGAGTATTAAAAAGGTTAATTGTACTTGTGGATTTGTTTTCCTTTCTTTAATTCTGTTAGTTTTTGCATCATATGTTTTAAAGCTATATTATTAGGTACACAGACATTAAAGGCCATTTTGTCTTCTTGATGAATGGACTCTTTTATCATTATGAACTGTTTCTCTCTCTCTCTTTCAGAATCTTGCTCTGTTGCCTGGGCTGGAGTGCATGAACATAGCAACTCCTGGGCTCAAGTGATCTTTTCACCTCAGCCTCCCAAGTAGGTGGTACTACAGGCATTTGCCACCATGCCCAGCTAATTGTTAAATTATTTTGTAGAGGGGGAGTATCACTATGTTGCCCAGGCTGGTCTCAAACTTCTATTATGAGGCAATCCTCCTACGGCAGCCTCCCGGAATGCTGAGATTACAGATGTGGGCCCCTGTTCCATGCCAATTATGTTTCCCTTGATTACCAGTAGTACTTCTTTTATTAGTACCTAATTTTGTGTTATCAATAAGCCATTTTGTATATCTTTTTCCATCTTTTCATTGTAACCCATCTCTGTCTTTGTATTCAACACAAGCGTCTTGTAAATAACATATAGCTAGGTTCTGCTTTTTTCCTTAAAATTCAATCTGAAAATCTTTGCCTTTATCTAGTATAAAGTTTAATCCATTGCATTTAGTATGATTGCTGATATAGCTAACATTAAGTCTATCAGATTGCTTTGTGTTCTATTTGTTACATCTGTCATTTCTTTTTATGCCTTTTCTTTGGATAAACTATGAAATACAAATTCAAATGCATTTTTTTAATTGGCTTCTTTGCCACACTTGTTTTATTTAGTTATTTTAAATCTGTGGCTCTAGGATTCGCAATGTGCATTTATAACTTATCCCAGTTAACTTTGAACCTCTTTAATATATAGTATAATAAACTTAGTAAATATATTTACATTTAAATACTTCCATCCTTTGTGCTATTGTTTTCACACATTATTTATTTATTTATTTATTTTGTTTGTTTTTTTTTGAGACAGTCTGAATTTGTCACCCTCAGTAGAGTGCTTTGTCACAGCTCACAGCAACATCAAACTATTGTGCTAAATAGATTATATTGCCTCAGCCTCCCACGTAGCTGGGACTATGGACATGTGCCAGAATGTCCGGCTGTTTGTTTTAGAGATGGGGTCTTGCTCTTGCTCAGGCTGGTCTTGAACTCCTGAACTCAAGCAACTCACCTGCTTTGGCTTCCCAGAGTGCTAGGAGTACAGGCTGTGCGACTGGCTACATTCTATTTCTATATATGTTATAAACTCAATAATAATATAAAATAATATTTGCTTTAGTCAATTGCATTTTAAAGAAATTAAGCTGCAAAAAATGGTCTTTTATGCTTACCCACGTATTTACTCTATCTGGTATGCTTCATTTGTTCATGTAAATTCTAGTTCCATCTTGTATCATTTTCATTCAAACTAAAGAACTCCCCGAGCATTTTTGTTGTATAGATCTGCCGATGATAAATATGCTCAGCTTTTGTTTATCTGAAAATCTCTTCATTTTGAATTCATTTTTGAAAGGTACTTTAGCTTGTTACAGAAATGTTGTTATGCTTTAAAAATGCCTTTCTGTTATATTTTATCTTGCACTGTTTCTGACAGAGAGTCAGCAATAATTCTTATAATTAATACCCTGCAGATAGTGTCTTTTTCTTTCATGTAGATTTTAAAAGTTTGCCTTTGCTTTTGGCATTCATCAATCTTACTGTAATATACCTCAGTATAGTTTTCTTTGTTTTTTCTTGCATGAGGTTTGTTGAGCTTCTTATACCCAAGTATTTTTTTTTAATTAAAGTTGCAACAAATTAGTCACTATTATTGATTTGCATTTCTATCCTGGTCCAGTCATTCAATCTGCTTCTTCTATAACTCTAATAACATGTACCAGATGTGACATTTAAGTTCCTGAACTTGCCACCATGTACATTGGCAGCACTGTACAAACAACTCAGTAAGGTTTCATAACTTTGCTATATCAGTATCTTACAGTTGTATTCATGTCTACATGTGGTGGCATCTTTCTGAGCAGTGTGTGTTTTTGTGTGACATCTGAGGATGTTGGAGTTTGAGTTAGAGCAATGACCAAACATTCACAAATTTCTTGTGAAACTTGCGAAGAGTGGAAGCAAAATCAGGGACCTGTTAGTCCAAATTTATGGGGCTAATGCCATGAGGACAACAGCAGTTTACTAATGGATTAAACATTTTTCTGAGGTGAGAGAAAGTGGCACTGATAAAGGGAGGTCAGGGTGGCTAGTAACCCACAGAATTGATGAAAACATTGCAAAAATTCATCAGATTGTGCAGAAAAGCATTGGCTGACTGTGAGAAGCATAGAAAACCAATTAAACATTAATAGAGAAACATTTACGAAAATCTTGGCCAACAACTCCTGGCTCTTGCATCATGACAATGCACCAGCTCACATGGTACTGTCTGTGAGGAAGTTTTTAGCCAGTAACAAATAACTATTGGAACACCCTCCCTACTCACTGATCTTGTCCCCAATGATTTTTTTCTTTACCTGAAGATAAAAGAAATATTGAAAGGAAGACATTTTGATGATTCCAGATGTTGGGGGGTAATATGACAACAACTTTGATGGCCATTCCAGAAAAAGAGTTACAAAATTGCTTTGAAGGGTGAACTAGCCACTGGCATCAAAGCATAGGGAAGAGAAGTACTTCAAAGTACTTCTCTCCAAAGGAAGTACTTCTCTCCAAAGGAAGTACTTCAAAGGTGACTATAGTGGTATTCAGCAATGAGGTATGTACCATTGTTTTTATGATGATTTTGTGAACTTATTGTCAGACCTTGTATATTTGACCACTTATTTTCCCATTGGCCACTTACTATCTCTTCCTTTTCTTCTCATTCTTTTGTACATATTCATGCTTTGGTTTATTGCCCTGTTTTCCATTTTACTAACTGATATTTCTTCAATATCTAATCTATTGAGCTCATACAGTAAATTTTTATGAACGATATTATATTTTTCAATTTTATAATTTTAGTAGTTTAAACTTTCCATGTCTCTGTTGAGGTTCCCATCTGTTCATTTATTATATTCATTTTTTTCATTTATTTTTATTTTTTTCTAAAGACTAATTTGAAGGCATAGTTTAGTCAATAATTTTTTCTTTTTAAACTTGTTGTGAGATCTTATATATCTGTCTCTCATTTGTAACATCTTACATTACTATGATGTATTAGTCACTAGTAAGAAACCAACATTGTTTATTGTTATTAAGTAAAACCCATGATTTCTTTGAATTTTAGTTTTTTTTTTTTTTTTTTTAAACCTGTTTCAGGATTCCATCTGAGCTACTACATTGTATTTAGTTTTATGTCTCTTTTTCTTCCATGGTCTATGGCAATTTAGTTTGTGATAACTTGAAGGGTTGGAAGAAGTAAGTTATTTTATAAAAGGTTTCTCGACTTTGTTTTGTCTGGTGATTTTTCTCATGTTTAGACAGGGATTCTAGGATTTTGGAAGGAGGAAGCTGGGGTTAAATGCCTTTTTTTTTAAAATCACATCATAGCAGGGGTACATGCTGTAAGCATGACTCATTGCTCTTGATGTCAGCCTTTATGTGGCTGAGATTGTGTGGGCCAGGATTCTGCATTCCCTGCCAAGGAAGAACCACGAGAAATCTGAATATAGGAATTTTTACATGATTGGCTAAATTGATAGCTGCTAAATTATAGGGTTAACATAATGTGGCATATGAATGCCTAGAATACTATTCAGTCATAAAGAAGGATTACTAATTACCTTTTGCAACAATCCTGATGGAGCTGGAGACCATTCTCCTAAGTGTAGTATCTCAAGAATGGAAAAACAAGAACTACATGTATGCACTATTAAATTGGAAGTAACTGATGAACACATATATACATAGAGGGAGGTAAAGCTCAACAGAAATCAAACAGAGGGAAGGGAAGAGAAAGGGATGGGTAAAAATCTCCCTAACAGGTGTAGTGAACACTATCTGGGTGATGGACACATTTATAACCATGATTCAAGCATTATAAAAGCATTCCATGTAACAACAAAACAACAAGAAGAAAAACAAGAACAAAAGCTATATTAATTTCATTTAGGTCATTTAATTGATACTGCTATATAGCAATTACATTTTGCTTATTGTGTTTGAGATCCATTAGGTAAGATCTTGAATACTTGAATAATATAATGACTGTATTATGTTTTATTTTTGTTATATTTATTTTTTTCATTCCAGCAAACTTTTTTGTCCTTTCTGGTTTTAATAAATGTTTCTGTGTAACATACATATTTGCATAGTTTATGCCAGCTATGTGATAAATTTAGTTTCTGCTTCTGTAGAAATCATCATTACTCATTGTGAAAAAATTTTAGAAATTATTATTACTAGATGTGAAGATATTCTCAATTCATTCTAGTCACTAAAAATGTATTATTGTAACTGAATGAGGAAACATAATCAATATATTATATAATGATGTGCTTCACAAAGCTATTATTAGAATTAAATGAGATTTACTTATAAAAAAGAAATAAACAAAATATGTTGTACATCATACAGATATATGATTCTTACTTTGCAGTAAAAAAGTTAAAAAAATGCTCCTTATTACTTGTTAATGAGAAAGGTTTAGGTAGTAAGGTTGAATAAGTGAGACCACTAATAGTTTCCTTTTAGTATAGTATCATTATCTTAGCTTCAGGAAGTCCATAGAAAATTTTTTATTTCAGATAATATTTTATCTCAAATTTTAATTTAACTAAAGATCTCCTTGGTCAAGGAAAAGGATATTTTTATTAATTAATTTCTAGCCAGACTTAATAACATTAAGCTGTAGTTAGAAACAAAACTAACCTAATTTATTTAGCATTTTAAGGGTGAGTGAGATTGGTCCCTTTATTAACAACCGATTGTCTGAAACTGAAAATTCCCATTTTCTTGTTATATATAAGTGCTTTTCATCCTTTTTTTTTTTTTTTCAGGTTTTTTTTTTTTTTTTTTTTTGCTGGGTTCTGAGTTTGAACCTACCTCTTCCGGTATATGGGGCCGGCGCCCTACTCCTTTGAGCCACAGGTGCCGCCCAGTGTTTTTCTTTTTTTTGTAGAGACAGAGTCTCTAGAGGGCCATGGCGTCACACAGCTCACAGCAACCTCCAACTCCTGGACTTAGGCGATTTTCTTACCTCAGCCTCCCGAGTAGCTGGGACTACAGGCGCCTGCCACAACGCCAGGCTATTTTTTTGTTTTGCAGTACAGCCGAGGCTGGGTTTGAACCCGCCACCTGTGGTATATGGGGCCGGTGCCCTACTCGTTGAGCCACAGGCACCGCCCCCGCCCACCAGTGTTTTTAATCTTTAGGGCAGTATTTCCCCCCTCCCAGAAAAAGTTTTTGTTTTTTTTTTTTTTGAGACAGAGCCCTAGCTGTTACCCTGGATAGTATGCTGGGGCATCACAGCTCACAGCAACCTCCAATTCCTGGGCTGGAGCGAGTCTCCTGCCTCCGCCTCCCAAGTAGCTGGGAATACAGGCCCCCGCCACAACACCTAGCTATTTTTTGGTTGCAGCCGTCATTGTTGTTTGGCAGGCAGGGCTGGATTCTAACCTGCCAGCTCAGGTGTACACGGCTGGCGCCTTAGCCTGTTGAGCCATAGGCGCCAAGCCTAGAAAAAGGTTTATATACAGATTCAATAAGGACATTTTTTTTACTTAATCTTTATCTTCTTGGGGTTAAAATATCCTTACCACTAAGAATATAGTTATTTCATTTCAAACACTATTATAGTTATCTTCCTATCTAAATTTTTGGGTTGCTTTCTTAGTTTGCTAAGGGTTTTATAAGCTGGAGAGTTTCTAGCCTGAAGGAGTACTATGAGATTCTTGTCTGCGTGTTGATGGGTTGTGTTGAGCCCTGTACATAGTCACTAATCCATGACTCTAAAACTCAAAGGAGGTGGTCATTATTGTCTGTAGTTATTAGAGTCAGGTCAAAAATTACCTATCTTTGGTGGTGCCCGTGGCTCAATGGGTACTGCCAGAAATAGGTGGCCCAGAATGGGCCACCACATACACCAAGGCTGGAAGGTTTGAAACTGGTCTGGGTCAGGCAACAATGACAGTTGCAACAACAGGCTTGGCCCCTGTGGCTCAACCGGCTAAGGCGCCAGCCACATACACCTGAGCTGGCCGGCTCGAATCCAGCCTGGGCCCGCCAAACAACAATGGTGGCTGTAACCAAAAAATGGCTGGGCGTTGTGGCGGGCGCCTGTAGTCCCAGCTACTTGGGAGGCAGAGGCAGGAGACTCGCTTGAGCCCAGGAATTGGAGGTTGCTGTGAGCTGTGATGTCACAGCACTCTATCCAGGGTGACGGCTTGAGGCTCTGTCTCAAAGAAAAAAAAAAACAGAACAGACAGTTGCAACAACAACAAAATAAATAGGCGGGAGTTGTGGTGCGCGCCTGTAGTCCCAGCTACCTGGGAGGCTGAGGCAAGAGAATCACTTAAGCCCAGAGTCTGAGGTTGCTGTGAGGCCTGTTTTTCACAACATTTTGCAGATTCACTTGCGTGTTCATTTGTGTAAACGAACGTTTCTGAAGTCTTGCTGTGTGTATGGCATATGCTAGCCCAGGGGCTCTCGGGAGTGTAGTTCCTGGACCTACAGCATTAGCACCACTTGGGAACTTGTTAGAAGGAAAACAGGGGCCTTATTCCATTCCTACCGAATCAGAAACTTTGAGGGTGGAGCCACAAATCTGTTTTAATGAGCCCTTTAGGTGACTCTGATGTGACTCATAGTGTCCAAAGACCTCAGAATTTAATATGCAAAATGAGAATCGCAAGTTCCTGAAGGTTAAATATTGGCTCAAAGTCGCATACTCTAGGGTGCTCCAAAAGTCACCCCTAAAGTCACCATGCAAAGGGAAATTGAGAAATTATAGTTAAATGTACCCTTATTTAAATGTACAAAATATTCTTTACAAAATTTTACAAAATATTCTCTTTGTACAAAACAAAATGTATAAAATATTCATTACAGATTTTTCAAAATATTCTCTTTGTGTTGGCCATCTCTTTGTAAAATTTTGTAATGAATATATTGTAAATAAAGGTACATTTAGCTACAATTTCCCATTTTCCCTATGTATGGATACTTCAGGGGCGACTATTGGGACACCACGTACTTAGTAGCAGAGTTAAGATAGTCTTCTGAAGGCCAATCCAGGGGTCTTTCTACAACATCGTATTGATGAACCAACTCTTGCCCTCCCTCTACCCCTAGTTTCTATCTTAAAAACTCCATGTACTTTCATTGATCCTCAAAAAACTGCCTCTGGGCAGCTGGTAGCGAAGCAAAGGTACACTGTAGTTGATATTGCATTGATCCTCAAAAAACTGCCCCTGGGCAGCTGGTAGCGAAGCAAAGGTACACTGTAGTTACAAGGCGTCTGCAGAACGCTTTCCCCTTCTCCAGTCAGGTACTTGGCCTGCTACTAAGCCAGCTAGTCAGTCAGTAAGCGTTTATCCCCACTGCGTACAGGGCACAGAAAGCACATTGCTCTTCGGGTGGGCTAGGACTGGGTGCATGAGAAGGAAAGGAAACAATTCCTGCCCTTGAAAAATTCATATACACACACACATATTTTGAAAATATAGAACAATTCTGACGCATGACAATAGCAAGGGCCAGATAATGTGTACAAATAAATGGAGTATTGCTGAGGGTTTCAAATCCTAATGCTGGAGCTGGGAGGACAGGGGTTCATCACCCCCACTAATTCACTGGGCAATTTCTGCCTCATTTCGTTAGACAGAGGAGATTGTTACCAGAAAGCCAGAAAGGAAGCGCCATCTGGGACCATGTGTGCTTCCAGACAGATGGCTGGCTCTTCCAGTCCTGTTTTATTTCTGGCTGCAGATCACACACCCCACAGCTATACTGTAAAACTGGGATGTGACGGGACATGGGATGTTGTCAGGGTGGTTTTTTTTTTCCTTATTTTTTTTTGAAACTTGTGGTAAAAATAAAACTTAATGACAATCTTCTCTCTGTCTCTCTCTCTCTCTTTTTTATTATTGTTCAAATTAAGCCCTGGGTTGGCAAAGTAAGGACTAATAGACTCCCAGAATTGGAGATGATATGCAGGGACTTGGCAGGAAGCCAAGGTAACTTTGAGGCTGTTGCTTTGTGGATGCCCTCTGTGTGTGTGTGTGTGTGTCTGTGTGTGTGTGTGTGTGCGCGCGCGGGCGCGCACGAGCCTTGGGATGGCTGAGAACCGTGATACAGAGGTACAAAGCAGTCTGGACAGACTGGGGTGCTTCACTCTCATCTACTTTTCCCCTGCCTTTTCCCCACCTCCAGGGTGCTCCAGCCCCATCACTATCATCCCTGCAGGCCAGACAGGGCCTTAGATGCTGCCATGGGCAGGGTGGTCACAGTCTGTCTGCTTTTGGCCTACTTGAGGGCTTGGGCTTTCAAGTTTGGGATTTGAGCATTAGCCTGGAAGGTTCATATAAATGAGGAGTCCCCACTGCCAAGAGTTGTGAGGGTTAGAGAAATTACTCAATCTAGTTCCACAGTATATGGCATTGTCTTGTTCAATAAATATTTATTGAGTGACTATTGATTGAGTATTACATTGTAGGTATGTAAAGAAGTAAAAGATGATCCCTGAAGCCAATAAAATGTGCCAGAAAAAGGCTTTACAACAAATTCTGGCTTATTGGCTTTGTGATTTGGGACAAATAACTGAACACATCTGGCCCTCAATCCTTCATCTATAAAATCATCCAATAGTGCTATTGCCCTTTCTCCATTGCTGTCCCAAGGCCCATCTCCCAGCTGTAACCCCTCAGCAGTGCACAAACTTTGGACTACATACCAATAGCATGAGAAGTGCATTAAAATGCACATTCTTAGGCTCAGAAAACTTAATGCAGTACATCTGGTAGGATCCAGAAACTGCAATTTTAGCACATCTTGGTGTACTTCTAAAATAGGTCATCAACAGGCCATACTTTGATAGCCTTGGCTTTAGCACTTTTTCTAGTTTTCTGCACCCAGGTTTAGTCAATGTTGTTAACTTTCACTGAGCTCCCATAGCATTTTATTTAAACCTCTAAACACTGCTTATTATGGACTTAATGGACATTGCAATAGGAGTAGAAGAAAGAGTTGAGCTTTGGACTCATTCGTTAATTTGTTTATTCAACAACGATCTACTAAGCATCTTTTGTGTGCAGTTAATAAACAAAACAGAATCATCAATGGCATGTACAATCTAGTGAATTGAGATAGAACTGCTTAAAAAATCACCAAAATAATATGTAAATAATTTAGTCAGACAGAAAGTAGTAAGAGACATGAACCAACAAGCATAAAAGAAAAAGCGGAGCAGAGGGAGAGGATCAGACGTTGGGGTGAGGGGGCAGGTTGCAGTATTAAATAGGGTTTAAATATTACTTGTACCCATTTAAGGTTTTATGTGGTATTTGGCCTTGTGTGAGTCTCTTAACCATGTAAAGCATCCATTCTCAGTCTGTAAACTGAAAATAAGAACCCCCACCCTGCAGACTTGAATAGGACACTGTATCATGCAATTAGGAAAGACATCTTCTTGGTTTGTATCCTCTGTGAGGTCCCTGGGGGTATCCTCATCGTTGTGTCCCAAGCTCCTGGCATGTGGTGGGCACTTGGTAAATGCCATTTGTTGAAGTGACCAATTACCAAATATTGAGGGAGGAATATATACAAAAGATGAGGCTCTGAAACTCACAGCATGGGTCTTTACAAGTGGACTTCACTCTCTAAAGAAGGTTAGATATTAGTATGGTCATTACCACATTGTGATTTTGAGTTACCAGTTAGAGTCAGACAATCTCTATAGATCTAAATGGGAAGTAACCATGATGCCTTCAAGTTGCTAGGGAGGTTTCCAGGAATGACAGCAGGTCCCTACCCTTTTCCTCTATTTCCTAGTGGACTGATTTCCAAATATCAAGGCTTAGACAACAGATGGCTAGCTGCCCCTCTGGGCTGTTCTTATTCTGGTACCTGGTATTCAAAATAGGGTTGAAAAAGCCTTATTCTCTTCTGAAAGACTTTATCTTCTAAATTCTAAAGACATCGTTAATCATCGGATGGACCATAAATATATTATTTCCTTTTTGAGGAAAATATGCTTCTCGATTAAAGCTACACATTAATGGAAAGTGCATTTCCAATTTAGAAACATTAGAACGTGGGTAAAATGTGCAGTTTAGACTGGAAAGCCATGAGTAACAGAAATTATGTGTCCTGAGTCCTCGGGCCCTGCTTATGCCCAGCAAAGCAGTGATTCTCAGTCCTTCCTGTTTTCCTTAGCCCTCACCTTCTCCTCCACTGAGCTTCTGGGTCTCAGCCTTCTTCTGTTGACATGGGACCTGGAGTCCCTTCTCATAGAAAAGGAGATGAAGATACAATAGGGGCTGGCAAATGCTTTGATACTTGCAAGATGTGTAAGGAATAATTGCAAAGATGATGGCTAATAATTATTGAACTCTATGAACTAAGCCCTGTTTAAGCACCTTATGTATGACACTACAATCCCATGAGGTGGGCATAATCTTTGTACTCACTTTACTGATGGGAAAATTGAAGTTTGGAATTTACAAATTGGAAGTGGAGCAGGAACTATCCACATTTAGCTGATTCCAAAGTCCAGAGCTTATGTACTACACTGTGCTCATACTTTATAAAACCTCACCTTGATTTAAACAGTTGTTTGAGTAAAATTAATGGGGATGACATGGAATAGGATGGGGGTGGGTAGTAGAGCAATCTGGGCAGTGAGTTACTCTGCTGACACTGGACAGGTACAAGGAGGAGGCAACCGTGTCTTTGCTCTCCAAGTTTGTACAGTTGAGGAGGCAGGTGACATTGGGGATTTCCTCATTCAAGGCCACTGAACTGGCATCTGTTCCCCAGCTGTTGCCTCTGGGATGTGGTCAGTGGCCTAAATAGGCTAAGCCAGTATCAGGGACCATATGATTTCTGTGTCCTCTGCTGTAGGTTCACCGACTGATAAGGCAAGCTGGAGGGAATCAGAAAACTCAGTTGGGGAAAAGATCAAGGCCTACCCTAAGGAGGAGAGAAATGTCAGTCACTCTGATAGGGAAATAGATTTTTGTGTTTCATTGCACAAGCATGCACATACGCACTCAAAGCCTGCCATGTTTCAAAGCCGCCTTCGATGCCCTGGTGCTTGCTTGGAGGGAGAGAGATCTGAAGCCTCTTAAAAGGGTACAGATAGAGAGCAATTCACAGAGGACACGGCCAACAGCCCTTTCCCGCCTTCTTTCTTCATCTCCCCTCCTGCCTCCCACCCGCCCGTTCTTAGTGGTGGTGCTGAGGAGGTGTGTGTGAGTGTGCATGTGTGCACATTTAAATCCAAACTTAAAAGGAAGAGAAAAATTGACAGCTTTGGACCAAAGCAGCAACCACGATTCATAATGAATGGCGGAGCCGTCATGAAAGAGCTGGGGCACTTTATGTAAAGCAAACCCTGAGGAAGACAGCTCTGGGGCTGCCGTGGAGGATGGCAGCTTAAAAGGCCCTTCATTTCAGAGCCAGGAAAGAGGCAGAGCAAGAATTTGATATACAACACGAGCTTTATTCTTTTTTCTTCCTTTTCCTTCTTCCTTTTCGTCTTCTGAATCCCATCTTGGCTGAGCCACGGCAAAACTAAATTAGAAAAACCTGCAGAGCATTGCGAGTCCAAATGAAGCACACGGCCAATTTATCACAGCAGAGCCCAGTTATCTAATAAGCCCCGTATGTAATAAATGTGCTAAGTGCCCACCTTTAAACTTCAGCACACACAGCAGCGGCCAGTGGCGGGAGATGGCAGACTCCCTGACAAGGGGGTGATGTAGACCCAGCCTGAAGCACTCAGCATCTGCCTTCCATCACGGGCTCTTCAGGGTACTGAGCCAAGGTGGATGATGTTGAGGTCTCTGAAGACAAAGTAAACCATGGCTGAACGTTTCAAACTGGAGCAGATGGCCTGTTTACAGATTCAGATAAGAGAAAGTAAGGAAAGAAGGAGATGGATGGACTTGACGCTACCTTTATACTGGAGAAAACTAAAACCTGAAACAATCCCCAGAGCAGTTCACTGGCAACTGCAGGACCTGCCCCAGAGTTGTACAACCATCAACACAGTCAAACTTAGAAGATGAAATTTTGGGCAGCGCCTGTGCTCATCGAGTAGGGCGCCGGCCCCATGTACCGAAGGTGGCGGGTTCAAATCTGGCCTTGGCCGAACTGCAAAACAGAAGATGAAATTTCATCACCCAAGTCCCTTAGCCATTAACTTCCAACCCCCTCAGACCCTACCAGCCCCAAGTAAACCCAAATCCACCTCTCTTTCTGTGGGTTTTCCCATTCTGAATATTTCTTATAGACAGAATCGCATAACATGTGGTTCTGTGACTGGCTTCATTCACTTTGCATACTATGTTCAAGGATCAGCCAAGTACTTACATGTATCAAAACTTTATTTTTGAACTGGTGGATAATATTCCATTTTAAGGATCAATTGATGGACGTTTGGGGTTGTTTTTACTTTTTAGCTGTTATGAATAATGAATGCTCTTGTGAACATGCATGTACAAATTTTCATGTTGATTTATGTTTTTATTTCTCTCAGATGTATGCCTAAGAGCTTAATTGCTAGGTCAGAAGGTAACTCTGGGTTTAATCCTTTAACAGTGTGCTAGATTGTTTTCCAAAGTGGCTGCACCATTTTACATTTCATCAACAGTGTATGAGGGTTTCGATTTCTTTACGTCTTTGCCAACACTTGTTATTAACATCCTTCTTTTTTTTTTTTTTTTTTTTTTTTGGAATCAATCATTTATCACAAAATGAACAATTTCCATTTTTAAGCATACAATCACTTTTCTTCGTACTTAACTCAAAATGAGTAAACAGAATTTTATTCAAACTTTACAAATATCATTTACAGTTAGCCTGAGATAAA
>CAUYRH010122433.1:0-20004 GCA_963574655.1 Perodicticus potto | reverse complement strand
CGCCAGGTTTATGCCTCCCCTTTTTACATTTTCTTTCTCCTTTCAGTGGCACGTTTTGGGGCTCTTCAGGAATCATTGCTCCTAGCTGGGAAGCCCCAGTTTCCTGTTACCGTTCTTGCTTGTCTAATGCATTTCTTTTTTGTTTTGAGACAGAGCCTCAAGCTGTCACCCTGGATAGAGTGCCATGGCATCACAGCTCACAGCAACCTCCAATTCCTGGGCTCAAGCGAGTCTCCTGCCTCTGCCTCCCAAGTAGCTGGGACCACAGGCACCCGCCACAACACCCGGCCATTTTTTGGTTGCAGCCGTCATTGTTGTTTGGCAGGCCCGGGCTGGATTTGAACCCGCCAGCTCAGGTGTACGTGGCTGGCACCTTAGCCCGTTGAGCCACAGGCGCCGAGCCGATCTAATGCATTTCAATTTGCCATCATGGTTCCCTGCATTTTCACACGCCCGCCCTTAAATAAATAAATGTACATATATATGTATAGACACTATTATCCATATGCACTGCTTCTTCTTCAGGATCTGAATCAACACCCAGATGTATCTCCCATCTATATCTGTATAGGGTCTCACCTTGTCACCCTTAGTAGAGTGCCATGGCACATGGCATCATAGTTCACAGCAACCTCAAACTGTTGGGCTTAAGAGATTCTCTTGCCTCAGCCTCCCAAGTAGCAGGGACTACAGGCACCTGCCATAATGCCCTGCTATTTTTTTGTTGTAGTTGTCATTGTTGTTTGGCAGGCCTGGGCTGGGTTCAAACCCGCCAGCCTCGGTGTATGTGGCCAGCGCCCTAGCTGCTGAGATACAGGAACTGAGCCTAAATAAATATTCTAAAAGTTAATATCTACTTATAAAAATCATTAGGGAACCATCTTCACAATGCCGTTATCTTCCTCCCTGAGGTGGGACTCATTAAGTTTGCATTTCCACCAAGCATCTGAGAGAATTCTTGTGCAAAGTGACACAGGAACTCTTTGACACTATTATCCATATGCACGGCATCTTCTTCAGATCTGTATCCACACCCAGATGTACCTCCCGATCCATGTCTGTGTAGTGCCCAGTGAGTACTGCTGGCTGCACATCTCCCAAGTATCTGCGGCTCAGTCTAAAACAGAACTCACTGTCTACCCAAAACTGTTCGTCCCCTAAGCACGATTTTTCTTTCTGACACACAACACCTCACGTCTGAATCAGTCATGTCTCCACAGAGCTCTGGTACCTTCTAGTGGATAATGGTATTTAGAAACTAAGATCTGGGCTCCAAGTGTCCTTGGAATTCTCTTGTTTTCCTCTGAATTGTTTCCTCAGGTTGCAGCTCCAGCAGTGGGATTATTGGATTAGAAAAACTGACATATTTTATGGCTCCTGGTTCAATATGGACAAAGGTACAGCCAGTCCAGTCTTGGGCTCTGTGGGCACTATATCCCTTTTCCTCTCCTCCCACAGCCAGTCAGTTGCTAACCCCAAAGCAGCAGCACTGTCTGACACTGTCCTCTACTACAAGAGTTTCAGGGAGAATTCTGACACACTCCCATCACTCTCCTCTCTAGTCCTCAAAGGCCCTTTGCTGAAGGAAAGAATAGACATAGACACCTCCTGAATAAGAGCTGACTGGGAAGAAAGAACTAGCTTGGCAAGTGCCATAACCAGCTCCTCTCTCTCTTTTTTTTTTTTTTTTTTTGAGACAGAGTTGCACTATGTTGCCCTCCATAGAGTGCTGTGGCATCACAGCTCACAGCAACCTCAAATTCTTGGGCTCAAGTAATTCTCTTGCCTCAGCCTCCCAAGTAGCTGGGACTACAGGCACCTGCCACAATGCCCGGCTATTTTTTGTTGCAGTTGTCATTGTTGGTTAGCTGGCCTGGGCTGGGTTCGAACCCACCACCTTTGGTGTATGTGACTGGTGCCATAACCACTGTGCCAGGGGCGCCAAGCCCCAGCTCCTCTTCTAGTCAGTGCAGCTCTGGCTAACTTTTAGAGAAAGATGTGGCTGAGCATGGACTCCTGACCAGGGCATTCCACCTGTTTCCCTGCTGGGTCTAAGCATCATCAGAATGCACAAGGCAGGCTAGCCTGGCTCAGCGGATAGCAGTTGGTGAGACAGAGGAGAATAGAACATAGTTTCTGGATGTTAATGAACAGTAATAACACACAGCAGTAAATGTGGCCCTGATCAGCATATTGGGGGAAATGGAGGAAGGGCAGAGAGCAAAAAGGGCTCTGCCAGAGCTGCCAGTTGTGACAAGAGGGATCAGAAGTTCCCCCTCCCAAGTCTATTACCAAGTCTACCCTCCAACCATGTTTACCTCTTCTCTCCCATGGGAGGCCCACATTTGCACACCCAAACTAACTCCAAAAGAGACTGAGGCCCTTGAAAGAACAAGTTTCTGCTTCAAACTGTTGTAATATCCTTAAGTGCTAGAAGTAAAGAGAAAGATGCCAGGTAAAAATCAGAACAGATATTGTTCAACTTGACCAATTGTGTACTTGTCTGAAAATGTGCTAATACCACGTTGCTTCTACTGTTTGTGAGCTCAGAAGAAAGCTCTTCCTTCTCAGGCTTTTTTGATTCTCTTGAGTAACAGAGCTCACAATTATCTCTAGACCAGACTTCTCTAAGTCCAGCTCCTTTAGGTAAACTCTGAGATTAGGCCTCAACTCAAAGGGTGGTCATTAATCTATCTGAGAGGTGGTATGCATCTTTGCTGACAATGCTGAGCCTAGAGTGGCTCTGCCAATCACTAGCTGCAAACTATCAACTCTCTGTTCCACTGTTCTCCCTGTGTGAAATGGAGGCAATAGCAGTACTGACTTCATAGAGTCATTGTGAGGAATAAATGAATCCATCTATAAAATACTCACAACAGTGAACTCAAGAACAATGGCTAGAAAATGATGATGATGACTATCCACTTCCTTCCACCTTCCACAGTACCTAAAATTCCCCCTCTGATTATTCCTTTAGTCTGAAAGTGGTCCCCAAAGTACATTACAGGGATGATAGTGTCAAAGTAATTTATTGCTAAAATTTAACACTGATAGCCTTTCCCATCCATGTTCCTGACCAATTGAAGAATAAACTAAGTTAGTGAATAGAAATTTCAAATTTAAATTTTTATCCCATAAGTTTTTATGCCTTTGGTGCTAATGAGTGTTTGACCTAAGAAGAAATAGAAAACAAGTACTATTGGAAAGGCTGAGAAACATTTGCTCAGGCCTAGCTCAGTAGTCAGATTATTTTTCATGAAGACACACTTATGGTTTTTGTATTAGACTGTATAGACAGGAGAGCCATTTTCCACCTATAAAATTTGTCTTTTATTTGTATGAGAGAATGAAATACATCAGCATGTGGTTGTGCTCCACAAGAAGCATAGCATCAAGGCTCAGTGCCACCCAGACAAATCTGAGTCCCTCCGTGAGATGCTGAAGGCTTTGGGACACCACTTCCAATTGCATGGCCCCACTAGTTCTCACAGCCGTCACTCAGTGTAACCCTCATTTCACCCTTAGCATATGGCCTCTTACAGTCTTTTACTATTATTCGTCACTTACAGCATAGGTTTTGGTTACTGGTTTATATGTGGTACTGTATATTTTCTGAGAGAGGTATTAATGTTTATGTAATAGTTCCTTATATCCTCAGTACCTAGAAGAGAGTGTATTTTTTGTAAACATTTTATTTTATTTATTTATTTTTTAATTTCTTTTTTGAGACAGAGCCTCAAGTTGTTACCCTGGGTAGAGTACTGTGTTGTCACAGCTCACAGCAACCTCCAACTCCTGGGCTTAAGCTATTCTCTTGCCTCAGCCTCCCAAGTAGCTGAGACTACAGGCGCCTGCCACAGTGCCTCGCTATTTTTAGGTTTAGTTGTCATTGTTGTTTGCCAGGCCCAGGCTGGATTCTAACCCGCCAACACTGGTGTATGTGGCTGGCACCTTAGCCACTTGAGCTACAGGCACTGAGCCTATTTTATTTTTCTTTTTGCAGTTTTGGCCAGGGCTGGGCTTGAACATGCCAACCCCGGTATATGGGGCTGGCGCCCTACTCCTTGAGCCACAGGCACTGCCCGAGAAGTGTATTTTTTAATAAATCTAAATGAACACATTGACTAATAACTTGTTACCTAGAATGGATTATGCTTCAAAAATGTTAATTTCCATTACTACTTCCTTCCCCCCCCCCAAATGGGATATAGGACAATTAAATCTTGAGGAGTGAGGAATTAGAAAATGTGCACTTACCAAGGATCAACAGCCCTAGAGAACACATTCTAGAAGGGTATAGAGGGGTCAACAGCTGGACCTTTATGAGTAGGGCATTAGCCCCTAACAGAGTTGTGGTTGTTTTTTTTTTTTGTAGAGACAGTCTCACTTTATTGCCCTCGGTAGAGTGCTGTTGCATCACAGCTCACAGCAACCTCCAACTCCTGGGCTTAGGTGATTCTCTTGCCTCTGCCTCCCGAGTAGCTGGGACTATAGGTGCCCGCCACAACGCCCGGCTATTTTTCTGTTTTGCAGTTCGGCCGAGGCTGGGTTTGAACCTGCCACCTTCAGTATATGGGGCCGGCGCCCTACTAGATGAGCCACAGGCGCTGCCCCTGGAGTTGTGGTTGTTTATGGGAAAGAAAATGTTGAGTACAGTGGCTTACACCTGTAATCCTAGCACTCTGGGACGCCGAGATAGGTGGATTGCCTGAGCTCACAGGTTCAACACCAGCCTGAGCCAGAGTGAGACCTCGTCTCTAAAAATAGCTGGGCCTTGTGGTGAGTGTCTATATTCCCAGCTACTTGGGAGGCTGAGGTGAGAGAATCTCTTAAGCCCCAGCGTTTGAGGTTGCTGTCAGCTATGATGCCACAGCACTCTACCAAGGGTAACCAAGTGAGACTCTGTCTCAAAAAAAAAAAAAAAAAGTAAAAGAAAAAGAAAAGAAAAGCAAGTATTTCAGCAAAGAAATTCCCTTAATTTTAAAGACTTGTTGGAGGCCATCACTAACAAATCACTAACTTCTGTATTTTCACTTTTCTGAGTCCTAAAGCCAATTTCTGAAAGGGCTGCTTCCCTACCATTTCTTTTATATGTGGAAGAACTGTGGCTTTTGTTTTTTATACAGATCACTGAACTAAACTCAGTGAAACTAAATCCAGTTTGGGGGTCTTATTGCTTATCTGTTGAGATTGAAGAACTAGGCAGTATCCTACCAGAACATTTTTTTTTTTTTGAGACATCCTCGAGCTGTCACCCTGGATAGAGTGCTGTGGCATCACAGCTCATAGCAACCTCCAATTCCTGGACTAAAGCTAGTCTCCTGCCTCCGCCTCCCAAGTAGCTGGGACTATAGGTGCCTGCCATAATGCCCGGCCATTTTTTGGTTGCAGCCGTCATTGTTGTTTGGCAGGCCCGGGCTTGATTCGAACCCGCCAGCTCAGGTGTACGTGGCTGTGGCTGGCACCTTAGCCGCTTGAACCACAGGCGCCGAACCCAGAACATTTTTATTTTTATTTTATTTATTTATTTGTTTATTTGAGACAGAGTCTCACTTCATGCCCTGAGTAGAGTGCCATGGCATCATCATAGCTCATTCAACCTCAAACTCTCTTGCCTCAGCCACCCGAGTAGCTGGGACTACAGGCATTCACCACCATGCCTGGCTAGGTTTTATATTTTTAGTAGAGATGGGAGTCTCGCTCTTGCTCAGACTGATCTCTAACTCCTGAGCTCAAGCAATCCATCCGGCTTGTCCTCCCAGAATGCTAGGATTACAGGTGTGACCCACCATGCCCAGCTCAAAACACTTTTCAATAACTGTGATGTCAGAGTTCACAAAAGGAACATGTCAGGCTCTTTTTGCATTGGAAATAAAAATTCTCACCGCAATCTTCCCATCTGTCTCCTTGGCTACTATATGCAACCAACAGGACAATAGAAATGAGACTATTTCCTGTCTATGAAAAGTTTCCTAATTCTAGCCTGGTACACTTGTGGACCTTTCAAACCAAGCTGGTCCTAATGTCTCCCAATGTGTTGGTATGTGAACATGCATATTGAGAAAAAAGATGTGTGTTTCTAAGGATTTGTTTGAAGAAAGTCAATTGGAAAATAGTTGACATACTGAAAATCCTAGAGATGCCGTCCTCATTCGACATGTAAGCAATTCTTAGTGAGTGAAATTTAAGAAGAATTAAGTATCACCTTTTTTTTTGAGAGACAGAGCCTCACTATATTGCCCTTGGTAGAGTGCCGTAGTGTCACAGCTCACAGCAACCTTGAACTGTTGGGCTCAAGCGATTTCTTGGCTCAGCCTCCCAAGTAGCTGGACTACAGGTGACTGCCACAACGCCCGGCTATTTTTTTTTTGTTGCAGTTGTCATTGTTGTTTTAGCTGGCTCAGGCCGGATTCAACCCAGCCAGCCTTGGTATATGTAGCTGGCCCCTTAACCACTGAACTACAGCTGCTGCCTAAGTATTACCTTTTCCTTCTCAGTCATCATTCCTTTTCTTCTCCCTTCCTCCAACCCTGGGAGCTAGGCACTGCTCACAGCATAAAGATAGATTTTGTTCTGTCTTTCCAAATACAACTTCTCTTAATGGCTACAGTGGGGGAGGGGAGCAATAGCAAGGTAAAAGCTGATGGAATTGGTCTACATATACAGCAATGCTAATCATACTGTGGTTGTTTTTTTAAGCTTGAGCTGAGTAGCCAAGATTATTTACCTGAGGGCCTAATATATCCTTACTGGAAAAAGCCAAAACTAGTGAGAAAAATCCTTTCTCTTTTTCTTTCCCTTTCCTCATAAAAGAAGATTTTGTACTTAGATTTTTTGAGGGGGGAGGGCGGGAGGTCTTTTTACAGTAGGCCTGATTTCAAAGGAAAGATTTCAAATTTTAAAAAAATACACAAGAAGTTCTAGAGAATCTCTTGGTAGACAGAGAATTGTTGAATTAAAAGATAATTGAGTTTGACTTGAACCACATAGCAGCAACCCACAGCAGTTAGGATTCTTATTTAACCAGGGCTCATCAATTCTCACTAAACCTTACTCATAGATTTGAGAGATCTCAGTTATTGCTAATAAAATTGATGGTGTGAAAGGAAAGTCTCCAGGAGGAAAAGTAGAAATTCCCAGTTCAAAAATAATCCTAGACTAGATCATATCCTTAGAAAGAGTCAAGCTGGGAGGTGCCTATGTCTCAGTGGGTAGGGCGCCGGCCCCATATACCAAGGGTGATGGGCTCGAACCCAGCCCCAGCCAACTAAAACAGCAGTGGCAACTGCAACAAAAATAGCTAGGCGTTGTGGCAGGTACCTGTAGTCCCAGCAACTCAGGAGGCTGAGGCAAAAGAATTGCCCGAGCCCAAGAGCTGGAGGTTGCTGTGAGCTGTGACGTCACAGCACTCTACCCAGGGCGACAAAGTGAGACTCTGTCTGAAAAACAAATAAAAAAAAGAGTCAAACTCATATCTCATTGACGTTCTAATCTCTACATGTGTTTCTCAAGGTCTTACCAACACACAAGTTCATTTTCATTGGGTGAGATGACAAGATATTCAAGGAGAGTATATCTGAGACCTCATTCCATTAACCTCTCATTGGCTAGCCACATTTTTTTCTTATACTATCTAGGTAGACAACTCAGGGCATTTAGCCACCAAAAATAGATATTGTGTTTTCCATTACTTGTTTTCATAGCCCTCTCAAGAGAAGTTTGGAATTTTACATTTCCAATTCCAAAAAGATATGAGGACAAGTCTTGTTTCTTCCTAAGTATGAAACAATCTGTGAATGGTAGGGGGAAAGAGGGCATTCAAGGTCACTGGCTCATGCCTTTCCCTGAGATTCACTTATCCTGCCCCTGAGAAACACCATGATGATGTCTTTCTTGGGCTCCAGAGTTTTGGTCCATATCCGGACCAGAGTTCTGGATAACATGCTTTTATAATCCATGCTGCCTTCTGATTTTTCAAGATGCATCTGTAGTAAGGAATGTATTTCCTCAGCTCCTACTGACCTAGCACCTTCAACAAGTTCCAGGCAAAAAGGAGAAAGGAAACAATGTTCATAAGGCCAAGCCCTGTGTCAAGTACTCTACTAGCTATCTCAGTTAATCTCCTCCAGTCCACCACCTTGAGAGATCTATCTTACTATCTTCATTTTGTAAGTAAGGAAACTGAGACCCAGAAAGAGGAAGTAGTTTGCCCAAGGACTTGTAGCAAGAGGTAAGAAGGAATTCCCTTCAGGACCCTCTGTCTCTGAACCTGGTACTCCTTTTGTTATAACAGTCTAGGCTTGGGGTGTGTGGATGCGCAGGAAGGTGGATAAGTAATGCCATGGGATATGGCAGATGGAAAGGGGATGCTGAGATTGGGATGGGGGAACTCAAGGCAGTAAAGGGCCAGCAGAGAAGGGGGCAACAAAAGAATTATTCAAGAAATTCTCTGAAGAGCTTTGAATTCTACTGATTTAGAATTTAAGACTAAGTTCACTGGGTGGGTATGATGGCTCACACCTGTAATCTTAGCACTCTGAGGCCAAGGCAGGTGGATCACATCAGCTTAAGAGTTCAAGATCAGCCTAAGCAAGAGCAAGATCCCGTCCCTAAAAATAGCTGGGTGTTGTGGCGGGTGCCTGCAGTCCCAGCTACTAGGGGGCTGAGGCAAGAGGATCTTTTAAGTCCAAGAGTTTGAGGTTGCTGTGAGCTATGATGCTACTGTACTGAGGGTGGCAATAGGAGATTCTGTTTCAAAAAAAAAAGATTGACTTCACCAAGAGTGAGGATTATGACTTCTCACCACAAAAAAGCAAAAAGGAAAGGTAAGAAAAAAATCTGTCTTAATATTATTGAGCAGACTTGTGTTGCCGGTTTTTCATGAGAATGTAGTTTTGGCGGCAAAAAATTTTCCATAAGCTGGAAGTTAATAATTGAACTGAAAAATTCTATAGCATAATTTAAAGCAATGTTTTAAAATTGTATGTTGCTTATCTCAGTGCCCATAGCTCAGTGAGTAGGCTGAGTACAACAAGGCTGGCGGGTTCAAGCCTGGCCTGGGCCTGCTAAACAATGACAACTACAACAAGAAAATAGCTGGGTGTTGTGGTGTGCGCCTGTAATCCCAGATACTTGGGAGGCTGAGGCAAGAGAATTGCTTAAGCCCAGGAGTTGAGGATTGCTATGATGCCACAGCAGTCTACCGAGGGGGACATAGTGAGACTCTGTCTCAAAAATAAATTAATTAACTAATTAAATTACATAAAATTGTGTGTTGCGACGTATACATGTGACCTGTTTGTGCATGCACACACACACACATGTGAACACACGAGAACTAGGCTGAGATATTTAAAATTTGTTTCTTACTGTGGTTCATGGTTAAAGATGTTTGAAAGCCATTGATTTCAAGAGGGCTTTGGAGGCTAAAAACATATCCATTGATATTCAGCAGGGTAAATATTTCCAAATATCTTATTAGTACCCAAACTACACGTCTACTATTATCAAGATCATTCCAAGCCATTATTATTATTATTTTGAGACAGAGTCTCTCTCTGTTGCCTTAGGTAGAGTGCCATGGCATCATCCTAACTCACAACAATCTCAAACATGTGGGCTTGAGCAATCCTCTTGCCTCAGGCTTTCATGTAGCTGAGACTACAGGCATCTGCCAATACGCCAGGCTAGTTTTTTTCTTTTTCTTTTTCTTTTTCTTTTTTTTTTTTGAGACAGAGCCTCAAGCTGTCACCCTGGACAGAGTGCCGTGGCATCACAGCTCACAGCAACCTCCAATTCCTGGCCTCAAGCGAGTCTCCTGCCTCTGCCTCCCAAGTAGCTGGGACCACAGGCGCCGGCCACCATGCCCGGCCATTTTTTGGTTGCAGCCGTCAACGTTGTTTGGTGAGCCCAGGCTGGATTCGAACCCGCCAGCTCAGGTGTACATGGCTGGCGCCTCAGCCAGCTGAGCCACAGGCGCCAAGCTGCTAGTTTTTTTTCGATTTTTAGCAGAGACAGGGGTCTCCCTCTTGCTCAGGCTGGTGTTACACTCCCGAGCTCAAGCAATCTACCTGCCTTACCCTCCCAGAATGTTAGCATTATAGGCATGAGCTACTGCAGCTGGCGTATTATTTTTTAGAGACAGAGTCTCAGTCTTGCTCTGTTGCCCAGGTTGGAGTACTGTGGCATGATCATAGCTCATAATAGCCTTGAACTCTTGGGCTCAAGTGACCCTCTCACATCAGCCTCCTAAGTACCTGAGACTATAGGTGCATGCTACCGTGCCCTGCTAATTTTTAAATTAGAAAGGAGGACTCGATATGTTGTCCAGGGTGATCTCAAACTTAGGGTCTCAAGTCAAGTGATTTTCCTGCCTCAGCTTCCCAAAGTGACAGTATTATAGGTGTGAGCCACCCCGGTTTGTACCCAAATCATTATTAATCACAGAACTCTATGTGTGTGTATGTGTGTGTATACACATATACATCCTGGCTTTTTTCCCTTTGATTGTAGCATTTGCAAAATTATAAGTCAGGACAGTTGCTTTGCTGTCTTAGTTGAAACTAAGACTTACAGTCTGCCTCATTTATCTGTTTCAGCTGACTACTGAGCTCTTCCTTTATTTGTTGGACTGAAATTTGGGAATAGATTGGGTGCCACCAGAAAGCACACCACTGAAAATGGCTGCATTTTTCGGTTGGCAGACACAATTCCAGAGCCTTGAGACAGTTGTTCTATTTTCAGGGATATAAAATCTTTTTTTTTTTTTTTTTTTGAGACAGAGCCTCAAGCTGTCACCCTGGATAGAGTTGCTGTGGCATCACAGTTCACAGCAACCTCCAATTCCTGGTCTCAAGTGAGTCTCCTGCCTCTGCCTCCCAAGTAGCTGGGACTACAGGTGCCCACCACAACGCCCGGCCATTCTTTGGTTGCAGCCGTCATTGTTGTTTGGTGGGCCCGGGCTGGATTCGAACCCGCCAGCTCAGGTGTACGTGGCTGGCGCCTTAGCCTGTTGAGCCACAGGCACCGAGCCCAGGATATAAATTCTTAAAGTATCAACTTCACCTCAAAAGTACCAAGAGAAATCCTATAACACTCACGGGTAAAATACAAGTATGTTTTTCTATCAGTAGATCCATGCCATTTCTTAGTAGTAGAGTAAGAAATGGCACTGGAAGGATAAGTACTCAGCTGTGACCAGTGGCCACTAGTGAGTTCTCCGGAGCTCCAGGATTGAAACTGCAGCTCTCCCACATGAGACTCTGGAAAGTATTGGGCTTCATAGTATTTGTCAGTAAAGACAAAGGGGATGATAATAGTACCTGTTCTGTCTAACAGAAATGATATGAGGATCACTTGTGTCTGGCACATAGTAAGTGCTCAGTAAAAAATAATGGGACATTGGGGCGGCACCTGTGGCTCAAAGGAGTGGGGCACCAGCCTCATATACTGGTGGTGGTAGGTTCCAACCCAGCCCCGGCCAAAAACTGCAAAAAATAAAAAATAAAAATAAAGGGTGGCACCTGTGGCTCAGTGAGCAGGGCGCAGGCCCCATTTACTGAGGGTGGTGGGTTCAAACCCCGCCCCAGCCAAACTGCAACAAAAAATAGCCAGGTGTTGTAGCAGGCACCTGTAATTCCAGCTACTTGGGAGGCTGAGGCAACAGAATTGCCTAAGTCCAAGAGATGGAGGTTGCTGTGCGCTGTGATGCCACAGCACTCTAGCGAGGGCAACAGAGTGAGACTCTGTTTCTAAAAAAAAATAATAATATGATAATAATAATAATAATGGGATATGGCTCAGTGCCTGTAGCTCAAACAGCTAAGGTGTCAGCCACATGCACCAGAGCTGGCAGGTTTGAATCCAGCCCGGGCCTGCCCCACAACAGTGACAACTACAAAAAATAGCTGGGCATTGTGGCGGGTGCCTGTAGTCCCAGCTACTTGGGAGGCTGAGGCAAGAGAATCCCTTAAGCCCAGGAATTTGAGGTTGCTGTGAGCTGTGATGCCAAGGCACTCTATCCAGGGCGACAGCTTGAGGCTCTGTCTCAAAAAACAAAGGTATACATAAGTTTAGAAAATGAATACGATGAGAATCCAAAACAAAACTGGTACTTGAAAAAAATGTAATCCTATTGACTTATTTTTCTCTTTAGATTGTGGTAAAAATATAGATAACATAAAATTTTCCATTCTAGCAATTTTTAAGTGTAAAAATTTCCCATTCTAGCCATTTTTAAGTGTACATTTCAGTGGCATTGAATACATTTACACTGTTGTGCAACCATCACGGCTACCCAACCACAGAACTGTCTCATCTTGCAAAGAAAACTATATATTCTAAACAGTAACTCCCATGATTCCCTTCTCCCACCCTTTAGCAACCACAGTTCTATTCTTTGTCTTTTAAGAATTTGACTACACGGGGTGGCGCCCGTGGCTTGAAGGAGTAGGGTGCCGGCCCCATATACCAGAGGTGGTGGGTTCAAACCTGGCACTGGACAAAAACTGTAAAAAAAAAAAACAACAAAAAAAAAAACAGATTTTGACTACTGTAGGTATCTCATGTGAGTGGAATCATTCAGTGTTTGTTTTTTTGCGATGGGCTTGTTTTACTTAGCACAACGTTCTCGAGTTTCCTCCATGTTATGCATATGTCAGGATTTCCTTCCTTTTTAAAGCCTATTAACTTTTTAGCCTATTAATTCTTTCTCCAAATTTTCAGAAATTTAAGAGGTAAGTATGATGGAACCACCTCTCTCCAGCAAAGGCAAATAACGTCTCTGGAAACTCTCACTGGAAGAAGTTATTTGAACATAGAAATGCTAACTGAAAAGCAGTTTTCTTCAGAAAGGTATTATCCCTTGAAGCAGGCTGTTTGCATTAATCAACATTTCTCTAATACTTGTCAGTGTTTTGTAACACTTTTTCAAGTGTCAATTGTAGCTTGCCAGTTCTTCTGCAGTGTGGAGGCTGCAAATGGGGGAAACTAGAATGGGAATTCTGTTCCTGGGGCTTTTTCTGTCATGGTGAAGCACAAATTCTTTCCATCATTTCACTTTGCATGATAATTAGTTATATGGATGGATGGTGGCTAGAAGTATTGGATGGACTGATTATTACTGCGTGTGAAAAGTCCTGATTTCCCTGTATTTTCATATTTGCCTCCCTTTAAGACCCTTAAGTTTTACCTTACACATCGTGGATCTAATCTGTTCACATACAAACTAAAATATGTTTACTGATATCACAGTAGTTTTTACTTCAATATACATAATAATGATAGGAAAAACAAAAACATACTAAATAGTTATGATTAAAGAGAAAAAAAATTGATAGGTGGGACATAGCAACTGTCAACTCTCAGATCATGCCTTGTCACTCTTCGTGACTTTTCTGGAAAATTATTTATTAGCTCATCATAAATACATGCTCCTGTAATTCTGAATAAACACAACATCAGGGTTTAAGATTTGATGCTATTTCCATTTCTTTTTCAAGATTAATATTTAAAGCTCAGTACACAGAGAATCTGTATCAACATTATATTTTAAAATAAAAGGAAATTGGCTCGGCCCCCATAGCACAGTGGTTACTACACCAGCCGCATACACCAAGGCTGGTTTGAACCCAGCCCTGGCCAGCTAAACAACAATCACAACTGCAAGCAAAAACCTAGTTAAGCATTGTGGCGGGTGCCTGTAGTCCCAGCTACTTGGGAGGCTGAGGCAAGAGAATCGCCGAGAGTTTGAGGTTGCTTTGAGCTATGATGTCACGCACTCTACAGAGGGCGAAATAGTGAGACTCTGTCTCAAAAAAAAAGTAATATTAAGGAAATTTTAAAATCAAACCAACAATTTGTAAGTTTCACTGCTAGGCTCAAGTGATGAAAAGGCTAGCAGAACAACTATTAACAGGAATAAAGAAATTAAAATAAAATTTGCTATTGCCTTATTTTTAACATATAAGCAGTTTTCCTCTTTATAGTAGACTCTTTTTGTGATTCTGAGATTTATGGCCCATAAAACAATGCTTTAGAGAATTATTAATGTAATTCCCTAGACTAATGTATTTAAAGATTTTCATTTTATATTGATTGATAATGAATAGATATTTGGGACTGCAGAAAAAAAATCAAACAAAACCAAAATACCATAAATAACAGCATTGAAAATACTAAAAGTTCCACAGTAAAATAATATTTTGGTTATTAATATGAGTTTTTTAATGATCAAGGAAAAACACCCACATTTTCATTCATTTCTCATCCTTTTTTCCCCAAGATTAAATGATTATTAAAAAAGCGTGCCATACTGTATAGAAATCAACATTCTCTCCCATAATTCTGTGCATGTGGGACTATAGAAATGGCACTGTCCCTGCCCCATATCTTCAAATTAACCTTCTCGGGTCACAACACATCTTCCCAAAGGGGACCTCCTGGAAAAACAAGGTATTTCCTCAGCTCGTATTTCCTTCTATTTGTAGCATGAACCAGCAATCTAGCCAAGAAGTATATACTGGGGAGTAAGGAGGAGACCCACCAGTAAGCCCACAGTTGTTCACAGCCATAAGATTAGAGACAAGCACAAAGGGATAGGTCAACATACTGGCAAAAAATCCTGTGACAGCTTGGGAATAACTCTTCATTTCATTCATGGTGGAAACCCCACTATCCAGTGGATGGGTATTGACGAGGTAGACCAGTGAATTACAGAGCCGCGAAGAAATGATGTCATCTAGGAGGCAAAAAATCCTAGGAGGCCCTCTTCCAGATAGATGGTTACTGTGGAGTCACAAAGTCCACAGTACTTGTATTCTCTGCCAATGAATTATACCATAGACTTCAGAGAGATTACAGGGAAGGGATGTGTGATGAGGGTAGTGGCAGACCGAGCAATCATCTCTCGAGTTGTCTCCTTGATAACCCGATCAAAGCAAGATGAGATTTCTTTCTGTCCATTTCCAGGTCCTCACTGTTCATCCTTGTCATACTCCTGGTAAAGCTGTAACACTTGACCATGGACTGCAGTCCCAAGGACTCCTGAACACAGTCGTGGAGTTAAGCCTGTGAACAAACCATGCTTCCCACCAATGCTGGCAATATGCTGAGCATAACAAAAGAGACCAGGAAGCCGCCCAAAAATATTTCATCCTGTTGTAGGAGGAAGAGGCTCATATCCCACCTGGATGGCTGGGATAGGATGGTGAGACCAGAGCCCAGGAGCACCTGACTGACTGTGTCTGCCATGATGGCACTGGCAGATGGACAGACCATTTTTCATCCTTTTTAAGAAAAAGATCATAAGTCAATCTTTCAACTATGAAGTGAATTCCATTTAACATAGGAAGAAAAAGATATAGACAATTAACCTAGAATTATTTTCCCAGGCTTTTCATCATGAAAAATTTTCAAACATGGAAAAATTGAAAGAACTGTAGATTCTACCCCTAAAGGCTATAACTGATAATACCTTGCCAGTTTTGCTTTCTTTTTCCCTCTATACACACTTTTTATTTGCAGTTGCAGATGTCATTTGAAGTTGCCTGCTTTACCATTCATCTTCTCAGAATAACATCTTCCTACATAACCACAATATTTTAACACTGAAAAAGAACCATAATTCCATATTACCTAATATCCAGTCCACATTAAAATTGCCCAAGAACATCTCCCATAGTTTTTTTTTTATCCAGAAGCCAATAAAAATTCACATATTGCATGTTCATTATATGACTCTGTTTTTAGGGAATAATCCCTCGCTTTCCTGTATGACATTGACTTTTCAAATAACCCAGGCTAGTTTTCTTATAGAATGTTCTGACATTTCTGTTTTTATACCATTTAGCTTGTTCACATACAACTAAACTTTCCATGTTGGAAAATGGAATATTCCAAATTCCATGTTCCAAAATGGAATATACACTTGCTTCCAAGTCTACTTCCCATCCTTAAGAGCTCACTTGTCTTCAATTATGAACACCCAGAGATCATCAGTTGATTGAACTCAAAATTTAACCCTTCAAAGACATGGTTAGCTTTAGGAAAAAAGTTATTTAAATGATACTGCCAAAGCAAACACTTTTAAAGAAAAAGGAAAGGTATCTCTGTTTAATGTTGATTTCGTAGCAAGTCCCTGGCTTGCAGCAAAGGTGGGTCACTATAGAGACCATTAAGGGGACCAGATCTGAATATGTAGGAAGGAGCATCAAAGAGGCTTCCTTTACTTTTTGCCCTTGCCTACCTAACATTCTTTGGGTTCTGTAGAGCTAAATGCTAAACTAAATGAATAAAAAAAGTTTCATTCTGGGTGGCGCCTGTGGCTCAGTGAGTAGGGCGCCAGTCCCATATACCTAGGGTGGCAGGTTCAAGCATGGCCCCGGCCGAACTGCAAAACAAAAAAATAGCCGGGTGTTGTGGCAGGCACCTGTAGTCCCAGCTAGTCGGAAGGCTGAGGCAGAAGAATCGCCTAAGCCCATGATTTGGATATTGTTGTGAGCTGTGTGACGCCACGGCACTCTACCAAGGGTTAATAAGTGAAACTCTGTCTCAAAAAAAAAAAAAAAAAAAAAATTTATTCCAATGTTTATCTCTGTCTCTACAAAAAAAAAAAAAAAAGTTTTTTTCCTAGCTGGGCGTTGTGGCAGGCGCCTGTAGTCCCAGCTACTCAGGAGGCTGAGTCAAGAGAATCACCTGAGCCCAAGCAGTTTGGAGGTTGCTGTGAGCTGCAACGCCACAGCACTCTACTGAGGGTTAATAAGTGAGACTGTCTCAAAAAAAAAAATTTTTTTTATTCCACTGTTTATCAGATTTTAGAATAGGTTAAAAAAAGAGAGAGTTCTAACTTTACTGAGATTCATTATTATAATTTGAACCTCAGGCTGTATTTGATACACCTAAATACTGTCCTTGTCTTTTCAGGGCATCTCACTGGTGGGCAGGGAAAGCTTTGCCGCAAAGGCCCTCTGCTTGAACTATTTCAAAGAAACTAAGCACAAATCTATTGTACTGGTTTAAAAATCCCAAATTAATCAGACTAAAAAAACACACAGGCGGCTCATGTGTATTAGATGTAAGTGGGCTTAGAAGGGGCATTGCTACGCAGAAGGACATGCGACGATGCTGCTGTGATTGCTTATAAACACATGCTATCGTGGACTGGTATCTCTTTAGAAATATAGTCTTAAATAAACAAAGTTCGGCCCAGACTGACGAGGTTCTTCTGTAGGCCTTAGACTCAGGCAAGTGATTTTAAGAACATAACTGGCCAGCTAAGAAGTTTATCCACCCAGTGCCTCAAATTCTCAGTTTATTTGAATACTGAGCAAATGGCTAATCTTCTACAAGTTTTGGGGCTTTAACAAGGTAAACAAACGGGTGGGCTGCAAAAGTAAACCCTGCATTTCCTCCCAGGCTCATCCTAGCTTCCAAAATTCCTCTCTCTCACTCCTTTCACTATCCCCAGCCTCTTAGTTCCCAAGCTTGGTTTCTTGTTCTCTGTAAAAGTACTGAAATTACAGAGGAGACATTTTTAATTATAAGTACTACGGTAATGAATTCAAGTACACTCGTTTATCATAAAGGGCTTTCCCATCTGTCTCTAAAGTATACTTAAAAATGCTGTGTATTTGATAACATTAGCACCAAACATCTTCCACATGGTAATATTCAGCATTTTAGAAGTTGGTTGTCCGCCCCCCTTCCCCCCAAAGACGGCACAGTGGTGGTTCCAGAAAGAGCGCATTTATCTCTGTGTTTGGGAGTGCCTGTGTGGTCTCTTTCTAATTTATTTGCACTCCAATCCTTAGGGATCGCATCGCAATCCCCCTAGGCAAAGGAGATTAGGGAACAGGGCTGTCTGCTTCTCCCCATCCTGACAGAGAAGGGAAAACAACTTCCCAAGTCCCACTAGTTCTTCTGGCCACTGTACAAATTGTTCTTGAGCGTGGAGGGTTTCCAAAAGCCCTAATTAGCAACTCACAGCAAACATTTCTTTGCATTAGCTAATGATCCGGCTACACTTGTAAGCAAACAGAACCAACATATCTAATCAATGCGGAAAAACCAACCAAATGCCTATTAAACATCTGGATGTAATTTTCTAGTTAGAACAAAATGAAAACACATGTAAGTTCCTTTGATGTGAGTCTTAACAAAGAAATTGTTGATAAAAAAAAAGCATACTGGTCAGTCAATGTGTCATTTTCATAAAGTCTGCTTGTTTCTCTTCAAATGCTCCCAGTTTAATTTAGTTGGTTTCCTGCAATCTCTAATTTTACCATATTGTGTGAAACCGCAAGAGATTCTTTGGATGTGATTTTATTTGAGGTTTTACTGCTGCATGGATCCGCTACTGATTTTTTTCCCTTCTTTCTGCCTTTGCCCCTCCACCTCCACACCCATCTTGCCCTTTTCTTTGGTAAAAGGGTGGGGGAGAAAAAGGTTATAAAGCAATGCTGGGAAAAATTCTTCTAGACTCTGCATACTTAGGTCTAAGAAAACTCTCAGTTAAGAAAAAAAGTCAAATGAGGAAATGTCTGAGCAAATAACTCAGATAAAGGAAGGGAAAATGATAAAAGTGTTCTTTAAAAAATTGCCACATTTATTTCAAATAAAAAGTAATAGATTTACAAGATATATAATTTCTATGATCAGAATCCATATTTTTTCCCATTTTGTCTAGTATTTATTCTATATAACATTTAGTTTTTGTAATTACTTATGCTATTGGTGAGTTGAAATTTGATAATCAGCAACAAATGAATGGAAATACACCCATACATGCATCAAGATAAAATGAATGATCTGACAATCTTTTTGTTTCTTTAGCAGAAGATAGAGTATTTTTGTTTCAGAGACAATTTCCTATGGAAGCAGCATACTTAATATTACTTCATGTAAAAACATCGACATATGAATATGTTAAAGGTAAAGAAGATTATGGTTAAGAGACTTTAAATAGAAGACCAAAATTACAGATTTCATGAGTAGGACTATTTTAAACAGGCTATAGGCAATCTGCACATATATTATTTATTTAAAACATAAGATTAAAGCTACTTGATTGTTTAAACACCATGATTTGTAATGCAGTTTGATGAGAGTTTTGTAGTATAATTATTACAACATGACAATCACGGAGAAAATATGACCTTAAAAAAAAGCAGTGCCTTCTCCCACTCTCACAGAGGAGGATGGTCTAAATCGGAAGGAAGACTTTGAAAACCAAAAGCCATCCATTTTTATGTGTACAATTAAAGGTCTTTCAATGATTAAGTCATTATGCTTTTTCTTTTTTGGAGACAATACATTATAAGGAAACCTGAAGGCCTGGTGTTTCAATCTCTATTGGTAAGCAAACACTATTTGAAAGAGAATTTCCAGTTTTTACTCCAGGCCAACTGGGAAAAATGGTGAGCAGGCACATTTTCTGTGAGTTATATTAGAGAATATTTAAAGACAATGAGTTAGAAATGATGGGGGGGGTAGATTAGGGAAAGAAGAGACATAACACTTTTGCTCCTGTTCAAAGCATACTGTTGTAATTGCTCTGTTTAAACTTAATTGCCAGAGTGTCACAGTTAGTTAAGGTACAGTCACGAGATAAACTTTGGATAAGCCAGGGAGAAGTCTCAGTTGGTTCAGTTATCACAACATGTACACGTGCGTACTGGTGGCATCTAAGCACTTTCTACCCAGTCTTGGAACCAATTATGGGATGAATGGATCACTGACTGGCATTTGTGGCCCAATCACCACCAGATTATTTCTTTTTTTCTTTTTTTTTTTTTGAGACAGAGCCTCAAGCTGTCACCCTGGATAGAGTGCGGTGGCATCACAGCTCACAGCAACCTCCAATTCTTGGGCTCAAGCGGAGTCTCCTGCCTCTGCCTCCCAAGTAGCTGGGACTACAGGCACCCGCCACAATGCCGGGCCATTTTATGGTTGCAGCCATCATTGTTGTTTGGCGGCCCAGGCTGGATTCGAACCTGCCAGCTCAGGTGT